>JACWFO010000021.1:0-95722 GCA_019775505.1 Leucosporidium yakuticum
ACGTCCTCGTAGTCAAAAGCGCGTTGGGCGGGCTGCTGTTGCTGCTGCTCCTCCTGGAAGTGCTGAGGCGGTGGGCCTTGCTGCTGCTGAGCGTACTGTTGGGGGTACTGTTGTTGTTGCACTGGGATTCGAGTAGGGTCAGCTGTATTCCTCCTGGCTACCTATAGCCTCAAACTCACTCGTAAAGCCGTTCGCCGACGAGCTGGCGACGAGGTGACGGGTTGATGGACGTGGCCCAGCGCTTCTGAAGTAGTGCGAGTCGGCGAAGTTGGTAAGGCGAGCTGAGCAAGCTCTGTCCGATTCGAACGGAAAGGCGTAAAAGCTGTACGAGAGAAGCGAGTGTTGAGGCGAAGGGAGACCCGCTTCAGGACTTGGGCGCGACCTCGAAGCTCGCTCGCTCGCAGGTCAGCTTCCTCCCTCATCGTTCGCTTCTGCTCAGCTCTCAAGTCGGACTTAATCCGCTACATCTCTCGTCATGTTCAAGGCTACGATGGCTGTCCTCAGCAAGGCCTCGCGCGCCCCCTTGACCTCAAAGTCGGGAAACAAGGAGTTCTACAAGGGTTCGCTACCTTGCTCGTCTGAAGGCCTACAGGACCCTGAGCTGACCTCTCGTCTACTCATAGGAACTGGATCCTTCCCTGGACTCGGCCCCAAGCGGCAAGGACGCCATGGTACTCGCTCCAAGGCGCCTTACCTCCTCATGCCAGAGCGCATGCGAACGTTCGTAGTTCCGGAGGGACTGAACGAGTCTGAGGTACAGCATTCGCTCTCTAGCTACTTTTCCTCGAGCTCCGCTGAGTTTGATCGCCTACAGCTCCGTCCTTACGTCGCCCGAACGGCAAAGGTCGATTCCAAGGACGCAGAATGGCCCGTCGCTCACTCCAAGGGCAACCTTCAATCCAAGCGTGGAGGCATCTATGGACCAAATGGATTCGATGGAGAGTACTACATCCAGCTGTCGCAGTACTTGGCCGACAAGAGCAAGGCTCTGAAGGCATGAAGAGGCGAGGGGGAAGGCGGAAGGTTGTAGCTCGATAGGAGGGTTGTGCTGGCGCACAGTTGTAAGTATAGCGTTTTCAGGACATCTCGTTCGGCTGTTCGAGGAATTGTCAGCGAGGGGAGACCGGCGGGGACAGCTCGGACTCGGCTTTGCAGTTTCGGCGCCAGCTCTTTCGAGCAAAGGCAGGGATCCCTCGCTTTTCTGATGGCATTTCGCCATTCACACTACACCTTGAGGTCGTCAGTGCGGCGGTCGTGGGCTCTTGGGTCTCGCGACGGGATCTCGGCGTTCACTTCGGCGCTGGCTTCAGGACTTCTGCAGTCGTCGTCGACTCTCGTCTGCGCGCTGCACTGCTCGCCGGTCTTTTGTCGGGAGGTGAGCGGTACTCGGCGGTCGGGCGCCGCCTCCTCCTCTTCCTTGCCCGAGGTGGAGGCACTCCCTTCATCACGTCTTTATGGCGCGGTCTTTCGTGAGGCGACTTCGAGACGTCGCTGGCTGGCCGGCTCGCTAGTCGGAGTCCGCGATAGGCGCACCATCCTCGCCTTCTTGCAAACCTCTCGTGCTATCGCTTCCTGCAGTGCAGGCTCTCCCTCCTTGCGCCGAGGTCGACCCTTCGTTCTCTCCCAGCCCCTTCGCCTCGGCCGCTCACCCGCTCCGGTGTTGTCCCCCGCGTATTGTGTGCTCTCAAGCTTGGCATCGCCGGCGGTATGGCATGCTGACGAGCTCGGAACAGTATCAAACGAGATTCGCCATCCAATCCCTTTCTCGCTTCGGCCGGGTCCACCTGCGCGCTGAAAGTTCTTGGCCCTCTTCCCCTTTCCTTTCTACTACTTTTCTTTCCTCTTCACGTTTTGCACTCCCTCGAGATGAGCTCTACAGCGCCCGACGTCGCCTATGCTGCCCCTCGCAAGCCCCGGTTCTTTCGCTCAGTCCTGTGGAACGCCCTCGTGGTCGGTATCGGCGCTTTTCTCGCGCCAGGGTTGTACAATGCCATGTCCTCAACGGGCGCAGGAGGAGCGCAGACCCCTTACCTCGTACAGGCCGGCAACTCGATCCTCTCGGCGCTCCTTTTCCTCACTTGCTTCCTCGCGCCCATGGTCTCCAACCGCATCGGCGTGAAATGGACGTTCGTCGTTGGAACCACGGGATACGTCGTTTACAGCGCTTCCCTCTATCAGGTGCGTTTCGCTCCCTCACCCTGCTGCTCGGCGATCCCTCGCTGACTCCCTCGCTCGCGCAGAACAATCGCTACGGTACCGAATGGTTCATCTATCTCGGCAGCGCTTTGTGTGGGTTGAGTGCCGGCCTGTTCTGGTGCGCCGAGGGTTCGATTATGATTGCCTGTGAGTCGATTTGCTTTCGCCGAAGCAGGACTGATCGCTGACCTCGGCCGTTTCTCCCTCTTTCTTCGCGCTGTCTCCACCACGAATTCATATCCGAATTCAACCTCTCGTCTGTCGCCCTTCGCATCCCTCCTCGCCGCTTCCCTCTCCCTTCTCCCTCGTCGTTGTCGCTCTCGGCGCCGAAGACCCTGAACCGCACACTCGAGGACGTTACCTGTCCATGTGGCTCGCCTTCCGCAACAGTGGCAGTCTGCTCGGCGGTAGCATCAACCTCGCCTTCAGTGAGTTGTCTCACTCTTCCCATCGCTCGAGTCGACTCGACGTCGGCGGTTTCGGCGAAGTGCAGACCCTCCTGCGGCAGTCACTGACGTTGCTCTTCCTTCAGACGCCACCGGAAAGACTACCGGAAAGCTCAACTACAAGACATTCATCGTCTTTGTCGCTCTTCGTGAGTGGGGGAGACGTCGCTTGCTATCGCCGAAGCTGACCCTCGTTTCGCAGAGGCCACCGCTCCCTTCGCCGCCATGCTCCTCACTCCTCCGGAGAAGGTCGAGCGCGAAGATGGAAAGAAGGTTAATATGGGCCCCAAGATTTCAACTTGGGACGAAATCAAGGCTAGCTCCAGGCTCCTCATCACCAAGCGGGTGAGCGGCTTCGGCGTTCGTTCCGCCTCAACTCACTGGCTGACCTTGGGCGTCTGCGCAGTCGCTGCTGATGCTACCGCTGTTCTGGTATGCGACCTTCCCGCTCAGCTACGCCGGCAATTACCTCACCCTCTACTTCTCGTGAGCTCGGCGCTTCTCCGCGTCTCGCGTCGGCGCTTCACATCGCCGAGCTAACTTTCGCCAACAGAACCCGCTCCCGTGCACTTGCGTCCCTCGTCGCAGCCATCGTGCAAATCATCGGAAACGTCATCTTCGGCTGCTTCCTCGACTGGCAGCGAATCTCGGTCAACGCTCGCGGTCGCTACGCCTACATTTTCATGATGGCGCTTGCTGGAGGGACTTGGGTATACGCTGCTGTCGTTCAGACCGAGTTTTCGTCGGCTGCTGGTGAGTCACGACTGACTCGGCGCTCGGTTCGAGCTCACCTTCTCGATTCCTTGCCTTCGCAGTCCCTCCCGCGTTGGATTGGGATGACAAGGGATGGGCTCGCGCATGGGTTCTCTACATCCTCGTTCAGCTCAACTTTTCCATCATCTACAACCACGCCTTCTGGACCGTCGGAGGTCTCGCAAAGCACCCCAGCGAGATTATTCGCTTCACCTCGATTGTACGAGGAGTTGAAGCTGCTGGTGGAGCGGTGGCCGGTGAGTTGCCTTGCGTCTCGTTCTTCCAGCCTCACCGCTCACCTCTAACCTCGTGCAGCTGGTATCGCGTCAAGGAAGATATCGGTGAGTCGGCCGGTGCTTGCCCTTTCCTCGCCGTCCACGAGAGCTGACCTCTTCACCCCTTCAGCTCGTCATCCCCATGGGCGTCAACTTTGGTCTCTGGGCTGTTGCGGTCATCCCGGCGTATTTCATCATTGCTCAAATGGGTCCGCTAGCTCACGCTCCTCTTCGCCGAGCTGCTCGCTGACTTCTCCCCATCCTCCTCGCAGGCCTCGACGAGAATGGCAAACTGACAGAGGAGCAGAACGGAGTCAGAGGAGACGTCTCGCCTGCTGATTCGGCTTCAGCGGAGGAGAAGCGTAGGAGCATCGAAGCATGAGGGCTGGAGGGGGACAGAGAATGGGCAGCGGATGTTGGTGATCGCAGTAAAAGGGAGAGTCCTGTAGCACCTCAAGAGAGTTGCACGTGCAAAAAGAGAGCCTCACGGCCAGCAGAAGGCCAAGGAGCACGGGCAAAAAGATGTTCCCCGTCGGGGAATCGAACCCCGGCCACGGCTGTGAGAGAGCCGGATCATAACCACTAGACTAACGAGGAGTTTTTCTCATTTTGCAAGCATTAATGTCTAACTCGCAATGTTTGCTGCAGCTCTCGGGTGTTGCCTTGCTCGGCTTTCACCCTCAGGCTCCGCTTCTCTCTCTTCTCTGTAACCCAGCCGGCCGAACTGGCGAGGTCAGTATGAAGGGGAAATGAATCCGACTCCACTGGAAGTCTCTCACTTTGCTCTCTCCCTCTTGGAACGGACGGGGAGCTGGTCTCGGCGCTGGTGGCTCCTCACCTCGATGACCCTCCTCTTCTGCTCGCGCACCCGCAGGATTCGATTAATAATAGTTCTAGTGCTCTATTGCGATATTAGTCTAGCTTCTAAATGCGCCCGGAATCTACTCCCAAATGCCCTTCATCAAGTACTGAACCGCGCCCCGCACGCCGGTCTTCTTCTCCTCAATGTTCTCCTCCGCCATCTCACCATAGCCTTCCCGACGACCCGAGAAATCCATAGCGTCGAGCCTGCGCGCACAAGAGGATATCAGCGACAGCCCAGCAAGCGAGACGGCAGCGAATCGGCACTCACGTTACGAGCTTGGTCTTCTTGTAGAACTTCCAGAAGGCGTAGGAGAGTCCAAAGATAGGGACCGAGATGTACGCCGAGATGAAGTCACTTGTGCTCCACGAGTCGGTGAGGAAAACCTCGAAGCCGTTGAAGAGGACAACGAGGAAGAGGAAGAAGAGTCCAACCCAGGAGAGGTACGGCTGGAAAGGCGCTTGATCTGGTAGAGTAAGAGATAGTCAGCTGCGCCGTCGGACGAGTCGAACGCCCAGGAAGGCAGCAGCGACCGAACGAGCGGTTCGACGAGAAAGCTCACAAGGGAAAGTCGAGCGGTCAACGCCTTGGTGCTCGGCACCTGCACGGAAGCGAAGGTAGGTCACGAGGATAGCCATCCAGGTGAGGATACCGGTAATGGACGAAAGAGTGTACAGCCCTGTGTTTCGAGATCGGAAGGAAGGAGGTCAGCTCGGCGATCCCTCGATGACTGGAGAGCTCGAAGGCGACCGGAGAGGAGCTCTAGGAGAGCCAAAGAAGCCTCAACTCACAGTCAAAGACCGTTCCTCCATCGGTACTGACGTTCATGTAGGCGAGAGCACCGAAAGCGACGGTGATGGCGACAGCGACGATGGGGAGGCCACCGGCAGTGACCTTGGCGAAGATGCGAGGGGCCTGCCTGTCACACGCAAGACTATAAAGTGTCCTCGAGGCAGCGTACAGATAGGAGTTGCCTATAAACAAGAGAAGTGTCAGTAAGCGCGAGAAGAAGCGGAGACGCGGGCAGCGAGGGGCTCACCGGCACTGAAGGACGAGAGGAGGATGACGGTGTTGACGATGGAAGGCAAGACCTTGATTCCAGAGTTCTGTGGAAGAGGGAGCATCAGCGGTAAGGCTCAAACGAGCGGCGGAGACGACTCGCCTCGATGGCGATAACGAAGGGCGAAGCCGTGGCGGTTCCAGAGCCATCAAGGAGGCGCTCGTCGGTGAAGCTGCATAATGCAGTAAATTCAGCAGGATATCCAACGATGTAGCGAGCCAGGGATGAGCTCACGGGACAGTCAATCCGATCACAAAAACGCCGAGCACGTAGAAGAAAGCGATGCGCCACTGCAAGGGAGTCAGCGATAGCGCAGAGGATTAGAAAAGGGTAGAAACTCACAAAGACAGTCTTGGTAGCGCGAGGAATAGACTTGCGAGGGTTCTCAGCCTCGGCGGCGGTGAGAGCGATGACCTCGGTTCCGAGATAAGAGAAGGCCGCCTGCAAGCAAGCATGTCAGCACTCCACTCCAAGAAGACCCTCGGTACCAGGGATCAGACCGAGCCGGTTGAAAGCGGGGAAGAGGAGGAGGAGGGTGAAGAGAGGAGACGAGGGGAGGGTGAGGAGGGGAGGGGATGACAAGTGAATTACCTGTACAAAGACACCCCAGAACGCAAGGAAGCGTCCCTTTGCGCCGGGAATACCGTTGAGCTGATTGAACGCTCCGGGATCTGGTGTAGTACGTCTAGGTCAGCGGGGCTCGAGGGAAGAGGCAGAGAGTTCGGCGAACCTTTCCAGTAGCGGAAACCAAGCCTGTCGTGGTTGGGTGCTCCTCCGAGGTCGATGACGATACCCAGGATGATGAGACCGACAGCGGTGATGACCTTGAGACTAGCGAGCCAGAACTCGACCTGTTGAAGCCAGAGCGAGTCAGCACGAGTCGCCGAAGCGGGCCTAGCAGCTTTTAATTAGCTACATCAGCGGAAGTACGTACCTCTCCAAAGACGCGAGCACCGAAGAAGTTGGTGGCCGAGATAACGACGAGGAACATGGTGACCCAGACGGCGACGGGAACGTCCGCTCCTCCCGGCCAGTACGAGACGACGATGGAGCCGGCGGTGATTTCGGCGGGCAGGGTAATGGCGAGTTCATACCAATAATTCCAACCGACGGTAAATCCAAGCGCTGGGTCGCTGTTCGTCGTAGAAAGGTCAGCGACGAGAGAAACTCGAGGGAGCGCCGAGCCGAGCCGAGCGGCAGCGAAACGACGCTCTGGGATAAGAATGGACTTACACAAAGCGTGTTGCGTAGTAGACGAATCCTCCAGAGAGAGGGTACAAGGCAGCCACTGTCGAAGCGCAAGGGTTAGCAAGGGTCCAGACCAAAGCCGAGAAGGGCAGCACTCACTTTCGCCGAGAGCGACCATGGTAGCGAAAACGACACCTCCCACTGTACAAGAGCAGCATTAGTATCTTGTTGGTCGAGTTGATCGAGAGGAAAGGTTGCTGACTGATGATGTAGCCGAGCACTGTGCGAAGAGGCGTTCGCCGAAGGTCAGCGAGGGTCCTCTGGCTCGAATAGCGCGACTCAAGACCACTCACGAATTCCGACGGGTCCACCAGCAGAGAGAGCCCCACCAGTCCCAATGAAAAGTCCTAATGATGGTGCAAGACAGCAGAAGAGGGCGGGAGAAGACGCATCAGTCCGGCGCGCCCGCTATCTCGAGCAGCGCGTAGGCGAGCGTACCAGATCCGAGAATACCTGAAGGAGAAGCAAGGAAGATGTTAGTTTGGCTGTTCACCCGCCTCGACGTCTCGACGGATCTCGCTCGGCGCTCCAGCTGCCTTCGCAAAGCGCGAGGGGAGAATGCACACTCTTCGCTCTTCACGAGCAAGACATGGACTGAAATAGGGAGATCGAGGGGGCAGAAGCAAACAAGAGAATAGTAAACTCACCCCCAATAGCGATCATCTGCGTGTGGCGAGGCGCCATCACCCTTTTAACGCCTTCGACCCTCCCGTTCGCTGGACTTGAAGGCCTCGTTGCCTCTCCATCACCATTCTCGATATCGCACTTCTTCACCGGGACGGTCTCCTCGACTGGAACCTTGACCATCTTGAACGAGACGCGAAGCCGGAGCTGGAGGCGAGAGAGATGCGAAAGGAGAGGCAGAGGGGCGTGACTCTGCAAGTTTGAGAAATCGGACGGCGGCTTGGGGGGCCGAAACAAGCCGACGGGAGGGATTTGGTGTAGGTGAAGTCTGGTACGAGCGCTTTGGCAGGTAGCAAGACTCTCTCAAATCGAGCAGGGTCCGCCGATGGACTGAGGGCAAAAGCAGCGACAGCAGCTCCGAAGCACCCTGCGCCGAGATTCGCTTTCCGGCTCTCAAGAAGAACAAGGACGAGCAAATATACTGTTACACATTAGAGTACGAATATAGAGGGTACCAACAAGAGTCAATATAAACAGCTATACACAATCTATGGAGCTCTCGCGCAAATTCGCATGCTCGGCGCTGCTCCTTCAAGCGCGAAGGACCGACATGAGTCCGACGAGGCCAGCCCATCCCATGCCGTGAGGCGGGAAAGAGACGTGGAGGAGCTCGCCCTGCTCAGTGTCGAACTTGGACTGTAAGCGAAGCAGAGAAGGGTCAGCAAAATACTCGACCCCCCTCACCTCGGCGCTCAACGCCGACTCGGCAGACTCACCCTGAATTGTCCCCTCTTGGCCAATCCGGTCCTCTTGACGATCTCCTTGTATCCCTTGGCGAGAAGCTTGATCGACCAGCCGCCGATGTTGTGCTCGAGGTACAAGACTTCGGTCGCGCTCGCGCCAAACGACAAAGCGTTGCGACCTTCCTCCTTCATCGTCTTGATGACGTGGGTGAGGAGAGCTTCCGAGGTGCCGCGAGGAGAGTTGGGCTGTAGATGACAGACAGAGCGAGGTTAGTGAGGAAACGGGACGGAAGCGGAGGAAGGAAGCGACGTACGAAGTGAATCGAGTTCTTGATCTGGTAAGAGTCGTGGTGGATCGGAGTGAGGATGCAGAGAGCGACGATCTGTTGGAGTCGAAAGGTCAGCGGTGCTCTAATCGAGAGCCGAGGGGGGGAAGCACTCACCTCGCCATGAGCCCGGGCGACGAAGTAGCGCCTCGAACTGGCGTCCAGCCAGGGAAGGAGCGAAGCCTGTACGAGGAGAAGGCGAGTCAGAAGGATCTACAAGCGCACAGAGCATCCGAAGCACTCACCGAAGCGATCTGGCGACCATGACGGTTGGCCCTCCAGCCCTCGATACCCTCCTCGATCTGCTTCTTGGTCTTCTCATCGGGGAGGAAGGTAGGAGCGTCGAGAACGAGCTCGTCGATGGTGAGGTCGGCCTTCTGAGCACGACGAAGGTTCTGCTTGATGTCCTTGCCCGTGAGCTTGACTTGCGAAGGGTCTGCGAAGGGAAGGCCGAGGGCAAGTCAGCGGGTCAAGTTCGGCGTTTGACGTTGGCGGCGAGAACTTGAAGTTGCGCGAGTAGCATGACGAGATGATGCGCTCGAAAGCTTGAAGGAGTAGAAGGGAACTTACGAAGCACGTCCTCGCGAATGCAGGAGAGGGTCGACCACTTCTTGCCCTTGGGACCGACTCCATCGGCGAGGACTTGAGCGAAGCTGTCGGAGATGCAGCACCACACGAGATGACGCTTCTGCTTCTTAGCCCACGCCCACATCTCGGACGCCGTAGCCTTCATCTCCTCGGCGTTCTCGAGGCAGATGGGGTCGCCCCAGGCGAAGAGCCAGTCATGGTGGTGAAGGTAACCCTGGATCCTCGGCGCCTCGTCAGTCGACTGCTCTCCACGCCAGATCTTGTAGCGTTGCTCGAGCCAAGTGGTGGAAGAGGCGGAGCCGAACTGAGCAATGAGGAAGGGGAGGTCGGCCTTCTCAGCGTCGACAAAGGTCGAGCGGCGAGGGGGAGTCCTCGAGCGCGAGCGGGAAGGCTCGGGCTCCCTGTACCTCGCTCGAAGGATCTGTTGGGCGACTCCTGGGGTGTCGAAGTAGATGTTGGGAGGCAGCTCGAGGAGCGCGGGAGCGAGACCAGAGTTCGGCATGGCCAAGGTCGAGGTCATGGCGGCGGGAGCGGCGGGAGACAGCACGGCGGCCATTGAGAGGGGTAGTCGATAGAGAGCAGTAGTTGAAGAGCAAAGCACGAAGGAAAAAGAGCGAAAGCTGACTCTGCTCTCTAAAACCCCAGGCGCCGCGGGCTTCGAATCGCTGACCGAGCTCATGCCGAACCTCACGTCAGCGGGGTACACGAAACGCGCTCGGCGTCAAGCTGCACCTAAATATGACCAAACCAGGTATGTGGAGCGTGGAGGCTTTCGTAACGACCGGAGAGGCAGCGCGGAAAGCTACAGGACAAGCGCCTGCTGACTTGAAACCTTGAGCTCATGGCCGGGAGAGTCGTAGGTCGGTAAGGAAGCTGACTGAACAGCATACAGAGGTCAAGAGAGAAGCTTCTGCTGTATGAAGCTGTCCAGGAGAGTAGCGAGTCGAGCGAGCGAAGAGGGTGAAGGCAACCCTGGGGCCTGCTCGAAGCTCGAAGTGCTCCACTCCCTCCTCCATTTCGCAGCAGAGCCTCGTCGCCTGCTCGTCTCGACTTAGCGGCCTACAGAAGCACTCAAGTACAGCCATGGGAGACTCTGGCTTCTTCAAGGTAAGCCCCGCCCTCCTCAACAGCATACCTCGACCCTCGTTGCTGGCCCTCCTCGAGAAGCAGCAACAAGCAGCTAACGGGCGCTTTCTCCTGCATTACAGGGCACTTCAGCCGACCAAGATCCTCGCTTCAAGGACAAGGAAGCGATGATGATCAAGAAGATGAGCTTCCCTCCCTCGTTCGACACCAAAGTCGACATGCGCAAGGTCGAGCTCGCCGTCATGAAGCCTTGGATCGCCAAGAAGACGGTGGAGCTACTTGGGTTTGAGGACGACGTCTTGATCGAGTACATTAGCTCGCTGTTGGAGGACACGGAGAACCCTGTGCGTTGCTTGCTTCAACTCGTGCTCCGCTGCTTCGCCTGGCCAGAGCTGTACGGCGGTTTGAGACACCTACTGACGGTGTTAACCTACAGATCATTGACGGCAAGAAGATGCAGCACGCTCTCACCGGCTTCCTTCACAAGCAAACACCGCCGTTCATGCAAGCTCTCTGGAACCTCCTCCTCTCGGCGCAATCCAACCCTCTTCGCGTACCAACCGAGCTGCTCGAGGAGAAGAAGAAGGAGATGCGCGCGCGCGAGGAGGCCGAGGCGTTGAAGAGGAGGGTAGAGGAGGCGAGGAGTGGAGCGCTGGATGACATTCGCAGGAGGGAGCGAGGCGACAGGGACGCCGGGAGGGGCGGTAGGGGTGGATACGGTGGAGGAGATAGGGGAGGATATGGTGGACGAGGAGGAAGGGGTGGTTACGGTGGAGACAGAGGATTCGGCGGCGGAGATCGAGGTTACGGAGGGGACCGAGGTTATGGAGGGCGTGATGGAGATGACCGTGGAGGAGATCGCGGGTATGGAGGTAACGGCTACGGAGGACGAGGCGGAGGGCGAGGTGGATATGGCGACCGAGGATTTGACCGCCGAGATGATCGCCGAGACTTTGACCGCCGCGACGAGCGACCTGTACGTTGCTAAGCCTTCTCCTATCGCTTCTCGAACATGCAGCTGATCTGTCCTGTCTCTACAGCGCCGTGGACGCTCCTACTCTCGCTCGCGCTCGCGTTCTCGTTCGCCCCCTCGCGGTGCTGGACGGGTAGGTTGCCACCCTCCTCGATCTTTCGGAGAGCAAACTAGCTGACACGCCGTTCTCCACTCTATAGCGCCGATCTCCCTCCCGCTCCCGCTCGCCCTCTCGCAGTCGCTCCCCTCCCCGTCGTCGCGGAGGGCGTCGCTCCCCTTCGCGCTCGGCATCCCCTCCTCGCCGCCGCCGCTCTCCTTCCTACTCTCCCGACGCTCGAGATCGCCCCTCCCGCGGAGGACAAGACAGCAGGAGACCTCCAGCACGCGGCCGTAGTCGCACACGGAGCATGAGTCGGTCCAGGTCGCCGCCCCCTGCTCGGCGGGGAGAGCGCGACGATCGAGGAGACGACCGCCGAGGCGACAAGCGGACTAGGAGGAGCTCGTACTCGAGGTCGAGGTCGCCTGAACCAGCGCGTAAGAAGGTCGATGTCAAGCAGGAGGAGCCGCTAGCTTCGTCCAAGTGGGCAAAAGACGACGATGAAGTGAGTTGGCCTCCCTCCGCCTTGTCTCGGTCCAACAGTTCACTGATGTCGTCTTCTTCTTGCGCCTTGATCCGACAGACTCTTCGCAAGCGCGAATCTGAGCTCAAGGAAGGTTTGTTGCGCAAGAAGGTGACTGCTTCCTTGAACGTCAAGGGGGCGGCGGCTGGCGGGTCTCGCGGCGAGGATGTAAAGGAGGAGGATGCCTGAAAGCTTGCTTTGACTCAAAAGGGGGATAGTCTCGTGGCTTTAGTCGATGTAAAGTTGCCTCAGCGGCCTTGTTCTGCACTTCGACAGACTCGCAGTGACCGACGACCCCGACCGACGTCTTTGAGAGAAGCTCGATCTCTTGCCCTCCTCACCTCTCGTCGAGCCGTCTACACCTCTCTCAACGGCCCGTACGTACTCTCCTACAGACTCCGCCTTTTGCCCCCTTCCCAGCAAATTCTGCACCTTTCCGCTCTCGACCGCCCTGGAAGGGGAGCGTCTTGATCCGCTCGAGACGCGGCCTCGAAAAGAGGTCCTCCTTTGTGCTGGCGAGTGGCTGCCTCGGCGCTGCCTTGGTGCAGGGGGAAAGTCTTTTGGGATGTAGTACAGCAGCTGTCCCTCATTTGAGCGCTGCCCGAGCGGTGTCCTGAACCGGAGTAGCTTGCTAACCCTCACCCTCCTTCGCCTGTTTCAGGCTTCGCAGCTGCTCTTTGGGCTCGTTCCGCCTGGCGCCGCTCTCTGCCATGCAGAGTATCGACTACACCATGAACGCCGCTCCTTCCCCTTCCTTCGCCGACCCCAACTCGGGTGGATCGACACCAGGCGCGGGCGCTGCCCTCTCCTCGCTGCAGGACTTCCTCGCTTCGCAACAGTTCTCCGGCGGCATGCAGAGCCCTACAGGCGATTTCGCCGACTTGCTCGCAGAGTTCACTTTGCCCAACAACGCCCTCAGCCCCGAAACGCTCGGCAAATCGCCCGAACCCTCCGGCGCAAGCGAGATGGAGGGCATCGCGTTCGGCGCCAGCTTCGGTTCGACGGGCAGGCAGCGCGAGAAGAGCGCTCAAGAGGTGTTACTCGAGCAGTTGGGATTCCCCGTCAGCCAACTCGCGCCCAACCTCGGTCAGGATGGCGCTTCGAGCAGTAAGGAGCAGGTCAATCTTGCCCTCGCCAGCATGGACTCCGGTACACGAGCCCAGCTCCTCAATGCGCTCCTTACGCTCAAGCAGCAGACCACCTCGGGCTCCCCCGCTGCCAGCAACCCTTCCCCTCGAGCGGCCGCCCTTTCCCCTCATCCCCTCAACTCGCCGCGCTATCACGAGCAGCCTTCGCAAGGATCGCCGCTCGCCTACTCGTCGCAACCGCCGAGCCAGCACAACTCGCCACAAGCCTTCCAATCCTACAACTCGCCCGTGCCGCACCCGCTTCAGCAGCAGCACATCCCTCCTTCGCAAGCGCCGTACCAACCCCTCCCCGCCGCCCTAGCCGCTTCGCTTCCTCCCTCCGCCGTATCCTCCCCCGTCGGATCTCCCTACATCCACGCGACCAATCCCCAGCCCTACTATGGACCAAGTCCAGCGCCTCAGGTCCCAGGCTCGCCGTTCGGTACCCTCCCCACCTACCAAAACGCCTTCTCCCCTCGTCCTTTCGACGCGATGCAGCAGCAGTCGCAACCACCGGCGGTTCAAGCTCAACTCGCGATGGATCTGCTCGCGCGCGTGAATGGGCAAGGTGTGCCAGATATGGCGATGCGAGGAGGAAGCGCGACGGGAGGGAGCTACGCGACCAACCCCGAGGGAGAGGACTGGGGAGAGACCGACGTGAGTGAGAGCGACAGCGATTTGTTTCGCGTGGAGGCTGACCTTCTTTTCACCTCCACCAGTTCATGTTCAGCCCGCTCATGTCGCCAGCCCT
Organism: Leucosporidium yakuticum; assembly: GCA_019775505.1. Taxonomy (NCBI): domain Eukaryota; kingdom Fungi; phylum Basidiomycota; class Microbotryomycetes; order Leucosporidiales; family Leucosporidiaceae; genus Leucosporidium; species Leucosporidium yakuticum. The sequence continues at coordinate 13,679 of JACWFO010000021.1, forward strand.
CACCCCTCAATCCGTCTTCACCCAAGCCTCTTCCCTTCCCGCCTCTACCTCCTACCTTCCTTCCGGCTCCCTCGTCTCTCCCGCCGACTTCTTCTCACCCCTCGGCTCCCCCGCCATCATGCCTCAACAATTCCAGGACGACCCTAACCAGTGGCAGCAGCAACAGCAGCATCGCAACAGCCTACAAGGTCTCGTCGACCAAACTCGCGCTCTCGGCTTCGACTCGAACCTCGCTGCGCTTCAAGGAGCGGCATCGTACGGCTCTCCGAGCTCCTACTTCCCTCAAGGTCAGCCAGGCATATCGCCGAGGCTGGGACCGAACGATGCCGGGCAGGGAACTGGAGCGGGCAGCGGTCGCAGGGGAGCTGGGAGTAAGAAGGCGAGGCCGAGCCCATTGCTCAAGCCTACGCCAGATGGAGGGTCGTTGAGGAGGAAGAAGGCGGGACCCGCGGCGGGCAGCAGGAGCGCCAGCATCAGCAGCGCGAGCGGTGTGAGGAGCGCGACGACGAGCCCTTTCCTCGGCCCTACGGCGAGCAAGGCCAACTCGGCGTCGTCCGTGGCAAGTGGACACGCTCCCAGTCACAGCCAGAGCTCTGGATCAGCGTCGGGCTCGCAGAAGGCGACTCCACCGGAGGAGACCTCGAACGGCATCAACACTCCGAGCCCCGTCGACTTGGCTATGGGCGAGGTCACCACCTCGGGCGGCTACCAACCCGAGCTCATGGGCCCTCCCCCTCCTCCCTCGACCGACTCGCGCCGTCAAAGCCTCAACGGCGCCAACGCCAGCGAATGGATCGGCCCCGTCACCCCAGCCTCGTTCATGAACCTTCCCAGCGACTTCAATGTCAACGACCTCTCCGCCCTCACTCCCGGGCTCCCTCATTCCTCCGCCTCCTCGTCCCAATCCTACGACGTCGGCTCCTCTACTCCCCTTCCTCCACTTCCCACTCTTCCCGACCTCGCCCCCGCCTCCTCCGCTCCCCCCGCCATCGCACCCGCTCCTGCTCGCTCCAAGCAACAGAAGCTGGTACCCAAGCCGCCTACCAACCCCGATCTTCCCGTCAACGGAGGCGCTTCCCCCGTTCTCTCGGCGACGAAGGGCAAGGGTCGCGCAGGAGCGGCGGGCGGCGCTGCAGGTCGCAAGGCAACGGGCAAGGCTGCTACCAAGCCGAGTCCCAAGGTCGGACCTACTACCAAGATCAAGCCTCTACTCGCGAATGGTGAGTCTTTCGCTCAAGCTCTTTCTCTCTCGGCGCTCGCTAATCATCGACGCCCTTCGCAGGTGCCGCCCCCGACGCGATGAACCGCCTCTCGAACAAGAGCAACTATCAGAACATCGTCGAAGGTCACGGCGAGCTCCTCGGTCTCGACGCCTCGACCGTCACCGCCCTCAACACTTCGCAAGCAACCGCCGGCGCCGACAACCGTCGCACTTCGCACAAGGCTGCCGAGCAGAAGCGTCGCGATTCACTCAAGGCTCGCTTCGAGGAGCTCCGCATCCTTCTCCCTCCCATCGCGCTCTCGAGCAACGAGGAGCGTCGGCCTGGAGAGGGCAACGTCGGAGGACAGAGGAGCGGGAGCATCGACCCCGACAACCCGAATCGCGGCGTGAGCAAGGTGGCGCTGCTGAGGAGGAGTAACGAGTATATGGGGATGCTGTTGGAGAGGGTTGAGAGGCGTGACATGGCCATCGAGGCGCTTAGGGCCAAGATGAACGAGTTGAGGTCGCAGTTGGGCATCGTCGAGGCGGACGAGGACGATGTACCAGGGCTGGACCTCGACAACATCGACAAGGACGAGAGGGAAGCGGGTACCATGGCCTTCTGTGCGTCTTTTCCTTCTGCTGTCTCTCCCCGCCTTTCGATTCGCAACTGACTCGCCCCCTCCTCTTCGCGCAGACGAGAACCTCTCCGACGACGACGAACCCGCTCCCAAGGTGTCCAGGAAAGCTTCCACCGCTCGTCGCAAATCTACTGCTGCCGATGGCGACGCGAAGCCGAAAGCGCAGGGCGCGAGGAGATCGACGAGGAAGTCCAACGCCGGCGCCGAGGAGGACATCGCGATGGAGGTCGAGGTTTGATAGGTCGATGCAGCTCCCTCTTTTCGTTACTTTGCATGCTTGAGATAGTCGCCTTTGTGCTATTTGTACTTGATATTGATACTGATTGTCGAGAACGGCGTCGGCGAGAGCGAGACTGGTTTCTCGGCGAACAACTCCCTCTCCGACTCGGGCGTCACCAGCTCACAGCTCCACAAAAGGAGAGGGGTAATGGGTTTCTCTCTAGAGAGTTGGACCGCAGCAGAAAGCTGAAAAGATCGTTCGCTAGGTCTGAGTCGTCGCGATGCTCGCGAGGGAGGAGAGAGAGCTCGCCGGCTCGGAGTTCGCTTTCGGCGCCTTCACTTTTCGGTCTCTCTCGTGTTTGGACTGGGATATACTGACCTAAATGCGAATTAGACTGTTCCAAAAAGTGATACAAGAGCTACTGCTCGACGAACTAAACTACAACAAAGTTCTCGGCGGGCTCCTCGGCTTCTTCAACTCGCCCGAGCTCGACCTTCTCCAGCATGATCACCTCCTCGCCCAGCTTGTGCGCCTGCCGCACTACATCGTTGATGGCGGTTTCTACGTCTGACTCGTCTACCGAAAGGGTATCGTCCGAGTCTGCGTCTGAGGAAGCGGCCGATTCAGGTCGAGGTGTAGAGGGTTCGGCGACCGAGGGGGTGGAAGGAATCGAGGCGAGAGTGGTGGTGGTGAGGGGTGTTGAGGCATTGGAGGTAGTGATAGCGTTGGCAGTGGAGTCGGCGACGTCGAGTGGAGACGAGGAAGGCTCGATGGCGGAGGAAGAAGGGAGTGCCGAGTCGAGGAGGGGAGGAAGCTGGTCCGAATCGGCGGAGTCTGGGAGAGGAGGAAAGTCAGCACATGCTCGAGCGACGGAAGACGAAGCAAAGTACTCACCATCAACGTCCTGCTCCTCAGCGGGTGATTGTGAGGCTGGCTCCTGCTCGCCGTCGGACTTGACCTGCTCCTTCGCCCAAGCCTGCTCCCTCGCATCATCAAGCTTGCTCAGCTCGGCATCGACCCTCTTGACCAACTGCTTCCTCGCCTGCTTAACCGTCCGATCGCCACCACTCGAAACCGCGTCAATCTTGCTCAAGAGCGAGACGAGGAAATCTTCATAGGCGAGAAATGGAGCGTTGGAGGATTGGAAGGCGAGTTTGGGAGTGGCGAGGGTGGGTGAGGTGGTAGAGTGGTCCCCAATAGTGGAGGAGGGAGGCGAAGGCTGGAAAGTGAGAATCGAGGGAAGGGTGAAGGCGGATTGCTGAGTGTCGAGCGAAGAGGCGAGCGAGGCGAGAGTCGAAAGAGCTTGGCGACGGTGGAGGTGGGTGCGGTAGTGACGCTGAAGCTTCTCGGCGGCGGAGGCGGTAGCAGGGTCGATGGTTTGCCCCTGCTCAACGGCCTGAGGTGCAGGCGAAGGGGCGTGGCGAGGAGTCGGAGCGAGCTCGGCGATGGCGGAGGGGAGAGTCGACTCGGCCTGAGGTTCGGGCTGGGAGACGGGAGCGGGAGCGGAGGGTTGCGAAGGAGGGTGAGAGCCGAAAAGGAGCTGAAGGAAAGGTTCAAGGTGGGCCTCGAGCGAGTTGGTGTCCTGTTCTTGCTGCTGCTCCCGCTCGGCGATCTGCTGGCAACGAGCCTGCTCTTGCCGACGGTGAAGGAACTCCTCCTGTTGGCGAGCAGCTAAGATCTTGCGTCGGTGCTCCTGTTCGAGAGCCTGTCGACGTTGCTGCTCCCGAAGGACGGCTTGCTGTTGAGCTCGCCACTGGCGCTCCTCCTCGAGCTCCTCGTAGATCTGCTGCTCGAGTGCAGCTTGGTAGGCGGCAATGCGACGTCGTTCGACTTCCTTCTCGATCGCGAGCTGCTGTTGACGACGACGAAGGAGAGCCTCCTCGGCTTCACGGCGCTCCCGCTGGCGCTTGGCGAGAGCGAGTTGCTCGAGGTGGGAGCGGTGGGCGTCGTAAGCGTCGTAGGGGGAGGAAGAGGGTGCAGAGTAGGTGTAAGAGTCGAAGGGAGACGACTGGTGACGAGGAGCAAAGTGGAACATGGTGATGTAGGGGAGCTGAGGAGTCGACTTCGGCGAAGGGGGGATGGGAAGGGCGAAGGGGCGACTGAGAGCTGAGGCGGGGGATGTGAGTGGGATGTGAGTGGTAGGAAGACAAGCCTGTTCGCTCACCTCTTATACCCTTCCCGTCCGATGACTCAATCGCCGACCCCCGAGGGAGGGCTGACCCAGCACTCTCCAGAGCCTGGTGGAAGTTGCGAGACGGTTCCAGCAAAGGCCGACCTCGTCGCAAGCGGGGGGAGACATGGTTGAGCAGCAGCAGCGTGAACGAAGCAGAACAGCTGTGGTGGACTACATGAAGAGCGAGCGAGGATTCGAGAGCAGGCAGGGGAAGCAGTGAGTTGCAAGAGGCGAAGAAGCGTTGTCGCTGTCGAGGCCCTCAAGGCCTCAAGGCCTCCCCTTTCGGTGCTTCTCTTCACACAAGCGAGCTTCAAATCTTCGCAAAGGTTCATGAATCGCTCTCGAGTCTATGGACCGAGCTGCGCTGATGTTTGAGAACCCGAAGCGACACCCGAAGAAACGAGCACCGAGCTTTCGGTTGGCTCTCCTCGCCTCGCGCAAAGGAATGAGAAACCAGTATCCAAAGTCCGTGATCTTTGCCCAGCGACTATCAAAACAAGAAGGTACACACACCGTACAGACGAACCAGCTCACCCCCACCTCCACCTTCAAACTCTCCCCTTCTTCGCCTTCCCTCTGCAGCCTTGCTCGCCGCCTTTACGCTTCCACCTCGCGCGGGACGCTCCCTTCCGGCTCACTGCACCCAAGGCAACCCCACGGGTGCTTGCGCCGTAGATGGTCCGTCGTGCGGCCGTTGTGGTGCGGGGGAGGGCAGAGGGAGAGGTAAAGGCGAGACGGGAGCGCTACTTTCGAGGTTTGGGCTGCCGGAGGGGTCGAGGGATTCGCTGGCCGTTGCGGTGCCAGAAGGACCAGCTGCTGGAGTGAGCTCGGGATCGTGGTGACCCTGCAATGAGAGAGGTGGCCGTACGCCAAAACATCAGCGATCGGCGCCAATTTCTGTCGCTGCCGAGAGCAGCTCGCGACAGGGCCATCGCGACGAGAAAAACGTACGTAAACTCGTTGATGTCGACGTAGATTTGACGGTACAGCGAAAGGGCGGCGACAGGTAGGGAAGGGACAGACGTGAGGCTTCTCTTTGGAGTGGGAACGCTGCGACCGAAGAAGGGGATGAGGTCAGTCTACTGCCAGGGCGACTTTGAGAGCGGGAGGGGGAGAATGAAAGTACCTCGTGTGTAGCGAGAGCCGAGGGTCTACCGAGCAGCAGAAGGAGGTCAGCGCTCGTTCCACCCTCGAAAAGATAGCCGGGGCGCCCGCCGCGTCTCGAATCTCCTTCTTGGAGCAACGAGAGCATCGTACAGCGCGGCGTCGAGCTCGTAGGAAGGGAGCGACTCACCTAGCAAAGAGCTTCTTGCACGTTTGGCACATAAACTTGCGGTTGGCGGCGTCCCTAGGCTCCTCGGTGGCCTTGCGCCTACGCTTGCGCTTCTTGACCTTCTGCCCGTTGCTGTTGGTCTCGCCGACGTCGGAATCGCTGCTGGCATAGGTCTTACGCTCCACGTCCTTGCCTTTGCCCTTCCCTGCTACCACTGTAGCCTCGGTTTCGGTTCCCTCGTCCAGCGAAGACGGTTCGATCTTGGCAGCGACCTCGGACGCATGCTGAGCCAGGCTCCTCAACGCCTGCACGCTCGAGTCGAACTGCTCCTGCTCGCCGATGCTAGCGCCCTCGTCGCCGTCTTGAGGGATCCATTGCTCGACGGAGCGGCTGGGACCGAGGCGAGAGCTGTCGCCGTAGACCGATCGCTCGCTCTCTCGAGTCGAGGACCCGGAGGCGGAAGCTGGTCCACTGATGGAAGAGAGAACGGCGGGGAGCTGAGAGGGAGAATGAAGGTAGGGAGAGTGCAGCGAAGGGGAACCGTCTCGGTGGTAGGGGGAATGCGAGGGGGGAGCGAGTCGAATCGGCGGCAGTGGGGCTGACCAGTCGTAGGAGGCGGGAGGCGGGACAGGATTCGAGTTGTAGTAAGTTCCAGAGCCTGGCGGCGCTGACGACGATAAAGAGGCTGGGAGGGGCGGCGACGGGGGCGGAGGAAGGCGATACATTGAGGCGGGCGCGGACTGGCGTGCAGGCGAGTAGGGACCAGGCGAAGGATAGTAGGGATGCGCTGGAGGATGATGTATAGGTTGCGAACGAGTGGGCGCTGTAGCAAAGTAGTGCTGCTCGTGCGGAGGGCCGTAACGTCCAGGCGATTCAGGCCAGCTGTCGCGTTGCTGGCGAGCGGTTGATGGCAGGGCGGGAGAGGCCCAGCGTGCAGGTGGTTGCTGTTCTACGTCCGACCTGTCCTCCATCGTAGTTGTAGGGCTGCGAGCGAAGGGCGAAGAGCCAAGAGATGAGGAAGAGGACAAGCAGCGACGGTCGATCTTCTCTCTCTGGAGTCTCTGCCCACGCTGCCCGAGGCAAGCTTCAGCGCTTCAGCGCCCAATTTTGAGAGTATCTTTCTCGTGAGCAGTCGGCCCAAGGAACAGTATGAGCGAGCTGCATCAAAGTACCTCTGTAACTACTGCTGTACAGAACTACTCCTAACTTTCTTGCTCTCAATCGCGCGACTCTCTCTCGGGGAGCGGCCGTTCTTCGGAGGGCAAGCAATAACTTGAGCCAAGAGTAGCGAGCGGGTGTTGTGCAGATATGTTGTTGGTAATCTGTCAGGATTGCAGTATCTCGCTTCTAGTCGATGAGGTACTCTACGAGCGGAGGAGGAAGGGGAGGAGGATTCGCAACGGTCAGCTTCGCCGATTCCTGAAGGTGGCCAGCGCCGGCGACGAAGGAGAAAGATGAACTCACTCTTCTTGAAGTAGCTCCTGAGATGCAGGATTTGCCATACGCCGAGAGCGATCAAAGTTGAGAGGGTGAGGAAGAAGAAGTTGCGAACTCGGTCGTTCGTCGACTCTGCGAGAGGTAACGAAGAGGATCAGCACGTCTTCCACATCACGAGAGGGTTGAGCAGAAGATGATGATTTGTCGTTTCGAAGCATCTGATCGACGAATCGAAGGGTAGCAGTACCGAACTCCTTCGAGGAAAGACGAATCCCGTCCGCCGAGCACCTTTCACTACTCGCTCTCGACCTCCCCGGCTTCTGAGCTCTTGAGAGAACCTCCAAAGTCTCTCAACGGCTTGGCTCGGCATCCTAGAATGCACCTCTGCACCCCCGGAAGTAAACGCTCGGCTCCTTCTCTCCACCCCCTCCACCGAAATCCAGCTCTTGCGCGACTGACGACTCACCGTTGGTATCCCGCATCCTAGCTTCTCGCCGCTTGAGGTAGTTGAGCTCATCCACAATCTCCTTGACCACACCCTCGAGCTTGCGCATCTCGACCTCGAGCCCGGAAAGCGACTCCTGCTTGGCGATGGCGTTGTAGTCGACGGCGTCGGCTCCAATATCGACGTCGAGGTCTACCGAGCGAATGTACTTGTGCGCTTGGTTCTCGGCGACGGCTGCAGGGTGTGCAAAGGGTCAGCGAGGTGCACGAAACGCGTCTGCCGGCACACGAGCGAGCGCGGTGCTTTCGCTCATGCAGCCCAGCAGCTCCCGCGCCTAGACGAGCGCACAAAAGCTACTCTTTACTGCTGTGGGATGCTGCACGGACGAGAAGGAAGGCTTACAAGGGTCCAGCACATTCTTGAAGCACACGCCCAAATCCGCATCGGCGTGAGTGGTGACGGCCATCCTAGTCTCTCCCTTCAACCCCTTCTTGCTCTGGTAGATGTTCCTGCTCCCACTACCGTCGACGACCTCCATATCAAGCCTCTGCATCGCTCCCTGCAATGGCGCAGAGACGGAGATGACGACGAGCGTGTCTGCCATGGCATAGTTCCATAGGCATTTTTGTGCAGGCGAGTGATGTGCTTGTAGTTGGAACTTGACGGCCAAGGCGGAGGGGAGCAGCAGCAGCGGGAGGAAGAGCGAGGCGAGCATCTTGGGCGGAGAGACGCGTGGAGGGGTACGGAACAGCGCGTTGGCCGGGCGAGGAGAGGCGCAGAGAGGCCGAGGGGTTGGAGGTGACGAGAGTAGCGCTAGCCCTCTTTGTAGCGATGTCGTGAGGTCGAGCAGGAGACGAGGTGAAGCGAAGGAGGGAAAGAAGCGAGGGGCAGCGCGCTCAGGCATTTCGAGCTCGAGGCGAGGGCTCTGCACTGTAGTGAAGCAGCTCCCATGCATCTTCGAGATCACCTTTGAGCTTTTGAGAAGTACTACAGCTTCTTCTCGCTGCCCCATGAGCTCTCTGCCTCAGCTCGGCGCAGCTTCCCAACCCCTCCTTCCTGTCCGAGGCGCTTCATCCACCTACACGGCTGGTGGAGCAAGTGACTTCTCAAAGAACGTTTCGCTGTTTCGCCGAACTCGCTCGCTTCATCTCAAGGCTCAAGAAACGACGCTCGGCGCTTTCCTTCGCCTCAGCACCTTCGCTCCTCATCGCCGAACATGCTCCAAAAACAGGGTATGTTACAGCTAAGGGGTGTGGTGCAAGACTAAGGCTACACTTGAGACCGCTTGAGCGGCTCGTACATGGAGAACTCATCCATCTTCTCCGGAACGACATCAAAACCGAACTGCTCTTCCTCCTCCCGCTCCTTCCTCTGCCTTTCCGCCGCCAGCAGCGCCTCGTTCTCCTTCGCCTGAGCCGCCTGACGCATCGCGACTATGGACTCCTGCGGTGGTCCTGCCATGAACTCTGCCATCGCCTCGGCGCGAACGGCTCGCTCGTCCTCGTAGACGGCTCGGTAGTCGTATGAAGTCTCCTTCGGCTTCTCCCACTTCGGCTCGGCCATCCCCAACCGCTTGGGAGGGAGAATGTTTGAGGATCCGCTCTTCTGTTGCTCCTGCCACAGCTCCTTGATCTTCTTGGGCGAAGCCGTCGTCTGAGCGACGAGGAAAGCGGTTTGGTCGACTCGATGCTGCTCGCCTTGGATCTCGTAGGGGGTGAGAGGGCGAGGGAGAGGAGGAAGGGGAGGAAGGTCCGTCTCGTGGATCATGGGTCGGCCGTCGCGGAAGAGGGAGCCGTGAGAGGTGGTCGAGAGGGAGGCGTTGATGTCGAGCGACTCGCCGAAGGGGATGGCGTCGGGGTTGGAAGGGGTGATGCAGGTCATGTTGACCTCCTTGCGGAAGCAGGTGTCAATGTCGACGGCCGAGAAGAAGGCGCAGCCCTGCGAGCAGCACGGAGAAAGTCAGTGTCGGCATCCAGGAGAGGAGGAGAGCGACGAGCTCACCTGAGGCAGATCGGGCATCTGCAAGCGGAAGGCGAAGAGGGACCTCGTCCAGACGTTGGCGACCTGCAGCGCCATGGCGGCACGGTACTTGTCCTCCTCCTTGACGAGGTAGCGAATCTCGTCGTGCACCGAGATCATGTAGCGAGCGTCGATCTCGAATCGCTTGGTGAGGTACTCCATGGCGACGAGGAGGAGGTGAAGGTAGTCGACGCCCGAGGACTGAACGACCCAGTTGATGCGAGAAGGCATGAAGCCCTCGCCAGCGGCCGACCGACCCTCGGCGGGGAGGAAGCACTTGGTCAAGGCGGCGGTGAGGCCACAGCCGAGGGCGGGAGTGCGAGGTCGATCGCTCTGCGCAATCTGCTCGAGCTTGTTGAAGACGAGCGACTCGGTCCCGCCGTGCCAAAAGTTGCGACCGAAGGCCTTCGTTCGATCGACGACTCCCTTCGTTGAGGCGTAGAGGTTTTTGGCGAGTTTGGTGGCTTGCTCAGTCGAGAGGGCGGGGTTGGACTTGGTGAGGAGTTGGACAGCATGCTTGACGCCGGCGCCGTAGATGCGAGAGTAGTTGAAGACCTTGGCGTCGTCCCTCGAGATGCCGAGGATGCTCGCCGACTTGGAGTGAAGGTCGGTGCCGGCCGATTTCGTGCCCTCGAGAGTCATCCATCCGATTGCTGAGGCGCCGTGGATCCCAAACTGAGCATCTCCCATCACACTGCAGATCCACAGCTCCTCCGAGTCGACGTCGGCGCCGACGATGGCGTAGCCGGGAGGAGCGACGATCATCGACTTGAGCTCGGAGCCGACGCGGTTCTTCTTGGCGTTGGCGGCGGTAAGCCAAGTCTTCTCGACGGCTCGACGAGTGACGGTACCCATGGGGACGACTTGAGGAAGGATGAGTCCTTTGGTCGACTGGTCGACCTCGGCGGCGGCGATGGCGGCGGGCGTTGGCGTCGGCACCTTGGCGTCTCCCTCCCACACGACCATCTGGTTGACGATGCGCTCACGAGCGCTCCTCCAGTAGCTGCACGATGCGTTGAGGGCGAGCGCGTCCTTGGCGATGGGGTAGTCGGAGGTGAGAAGACCGTCCTCGAAGGCGGCGACGAAGGGCTTGGAGAGAGGGTCGCCGACGTTCTTGTCCTCGCCGTCGGGGTGGGGCATCTTAAAGAAGCTGGCGAACTGTTTGTCCTCGTGAAGGTCGGTATCGGCGACGTGGTCGAAGGAGAGAGGGCGAAGGGAAGAATCCGCGTCGAAGAAGGCGTCGAGCTCCTCGTGCGGGACTCGGTAGATCCAGCCGTGAGCCTTGGAGTAGACGATGGGGAAGCCGCGCCAGCGAAGCTTAAGGAGGAGAGGGACGGCTCGCTTGCGAACGGTGATATCGAGCCCTCCGCCGGGGACGTCGAGGTCCCAGAACCAGCGAGGCCAGTAGAGGTCGCTCTGCTTGACGTCCCCGAAGTCCACGAGACTCGAAGGAGGCGTTGGGAGGGGTACCTCCTCTGGTTCCTCGATGACTTGCTCGACGACGGGAGCGGCGGAGGGACTAGACCAGTCGAGCTGAAGAAGCCAAGGGCTCTCTTGACGTTCGGCCGGCGTGAGCTTGAGGGCCTCCTCGGCGAGTTGGCGGAGCTTCTTGGCGATAGGTCGGTACTTGGTCCCTCCTTCTCCATCCTTGCCGATCGCAGCTCCTGCCGCCATCTCTCCATACTCGCTGGCGATGAGCCCGTCCTTGATCCTCGGGGCGCTCCCTCGACCGAGAATGGTGCGGCATCGACCAGCACTCGAGGTTGGCACCGAGAAGAGCTGGACGTCCTCGAGAGCCTTGATGAGGCTATCCTTGCGACCGAGGTCTTCCATGTTGACTGGCGACTCCTTGGGTAGCGGTTTGAAGGAGGCGGCCTCGGCGGAAGGGACGGCGAAGAGGTATCCATGCGAGTGGGTGAAGACGACGGGGTAGGTGCGCCAAGTGGTGCGGAAGAGGAGGGCGGCGAGAGGGGATTGGATCGAGATTTTGGCCTTGGGATCCTCGAAGGGCGTGTACCAGCGAGGAGGTGCTGGTGGAGGCTCGGCTCGCTTCTTCGGCTTGACTGCCTTGACGACCTTTGGGGGTGCTTCCACTACTCGTCGCTTGGCGGGGACGACTCCTGGTAGCCGCCTCGCCTTCTTGAGACTCCAGTCGAGCTGCCGAAGCCAGAGATCGTCCTCCCAAGCGTAGCGTCCATGCTCGTCCTGCGCCTCGAACTCGGTCCTTGCCCGCTCCGCGATGACCTTGAGCGCATCCTTGACGGCGAGAAGCCTCTGCTGGTAGGTATCCTCGGCGCGCTCGACGTATTGCGGCCAACGACGATCGACGGGAAGGACAGGTTGGCTCATGAGGATGGCGCCGGCGAAGGAGGCGGGGTGAGGGCAGGTGCTGAGGAACTTGGGGAGGAGGACACGGTAGATTTGGAGGGTGGTGAGGACGTCGTGCGCGCAGTAGGCCATCATATCCTCAAAATCGTGCCGAACGTCCTCGATCGTCGTCGAAGGGTCGATGAGGATGTCGCGAAGGGACTTGTCGACCTTGATGCCGCAATGCAGTCGAGCGACCTCCGAAAGCGAGTTGACCGAGCCGACTTCCTTCCACGTCTTGACTGCCGGCGAGGCATCCGACTTGGCCGAACCTTTTGCCTTGATCGCGCCCGCTTTGGCTGCCTTTGCGGCCTCCTTTGCTGCATCTTCCTCGGCGAGATCGATGCCTTTCCGATACTTGAGCCATCCCGGACGTTGAGGATTGGTGAGTCCGCTGACGGCGACGTGCAGGGAAAGGGTGTCGATGAAACGAGTCGAGGGACGCCGAAGAGCGTATTCGGAGGCGACGCGAGCTCGGTCGAACAGGACGTTGTGGCCGATAAAAACGCGAGGTACATCCTGAGGTCGCTCGAAGAGGGTGGAGGTGGTTGAACGGAAGTCGTCGGTCGAGGAGGGAGAGGTGGGAGGAGACGAGTCGGGCGGCCGAGAGAAAGGAATGAGGTGGTTTGGCGAGCTGTCGTCTCCTGTGAGCCACGGGCTACACCATCCATACCAACCGTCGTTGCCGACCGCGACCGCCATGATGGGGTAGTGACCTCCTTGATACGGCAGCGTTTCGACGTCGAACACCATCGCCTGCGACTCCTCGCTCGGGTAGTTGACCGCCTCCCACGATCCATCGCTATGGTAATGCGTCCACCCAGGAATGCACATCCACCGCTCCTTCTCTGGCATCGGCGGGAGCTCTGCCTCGGCGAACGAACGAGCGAGCGAGAGGTAGGGTTCGGCGGCGTCCTGACCTAGGGCGTGGAAGTGGTGGGAGAGGGTGGGTCCTTGTAGCGCGGGTAGTTGGAAGTCGACGGCGGGCACTGCAGGTTTCGGTTTGGCGGAAGAGTCGGCGAGGAGACCGTTCGTCCGTAGATGCTCGAGCGAGATCTCGACGGCCTGAGGAGTGGGTGGAGGAGGGGCGAAGGGAGAGTTGCGCGGAGGAAAGAGTTGGTTGCGGAGGTTGGGAGCGATGAGCGGCACTTGAGCTTCATTGAGCGGCGCTGCAAGGAGGGAAGGGTCAGGTCGTGTGCGAAGGAGCATCCTAAAGAGGTACGTACGAGGCTCCTGCGTTGGCGTGAAAGAAGGATATTCTGACGGTGATGGCTCTGCTGCTGCTGCTTCTACTCGAGCAGTCGTCGATAGCGAGCGCCGACCGAAAGCTGAAGCTGCCAGACAACAAAGCTGCTCAGCTGCTGTTCAGTCTCGTCGAGCAGAGAGAAGGCTTACCTGTAGGTATCCGTGCTCGAACTGTACCTAATTCCCAATCATAGCCCAAAGTCCTTCTAGTCTCCGAGTCGAGCAGCGATGCCTTCGACTCTCGAGCTGATCCCGCATCGTTCAGGCTGGTAGAGTTCTGAGCGCTTAACCGTGGGAAGAGTTGGTTTCCGGTTGGAGCGCGAGTGCTGTACTCTGCCAAGACCGGCGATGGGAGCGTAGGAAGGCCCGAACGCTTGAGACGCAAAGGCGAGGCGGGAGAGTCGAGATGGCTGAGGCTGCTGCTGGATGGTAGGGACAGCTTGCGACGTTTGGCTGGTCTGGCCAGACGCCCTGTCCACATGTTGGGTTGTCAGAGCTGAACAGACGAAGAGGACGACGGAGATCAACAAGCGAAGAGGGCAAGGCAGGCGAGGCGAACTTGGTCGCGCCCCCAGCTCAGCCTCGGAGGTCGGAGCTAGCTCTGCAGTCGACCTTGTTGAGCCTTTGGACGGCTCGACAATGACGGCGTCTCCTCTGTCATTACTTTATGGAGCGATATATGAGACCTGTGCAAGTGCAGGACTCTCTCGCCTCTCCATCCTCTCGGCGCCGACTCGGCTCATTTCGCTTCTCTCTGGCGCTTCTAATCCGAATGAAAGGTCCATCTATTAACCAGGGAAAGAAATGCAAATGAATGTAAGGTAGGTGGGACTGGAAAGAACGAGCGACCTCCGAGTTGGCCTCGGCGAATGTCGAATCGGCGACCGAGTTCGGCGCTTCCCCTCCTCGACAAAATAGCGTACAGATCCATCAGCGACCAAGAAGCGTACAGATAGCTTAGAACTTGAACAGCATGAGGTAGGGGTTGAGCACGAGGGGGTAGAGGATGCTGTGAGGGAGGGAAAGTCAGCTCTGTCGCATTGCGAGAAGAGCTCGACACCCCAACTCAGACTCACTGCCAGACAGCCGTCCAAACGGCGGGAAAGATGATGACGAGGTCCTCAATGCGCCATGCGAGAGGAACCAAAGGAGTCGCCATGATGATGGATCCGGCGAGAAGGGATACCATGATGAGGAGGGTCGGCCAGAAGCGCTTTCCCAAGGCGGGCAGCTCCTTGAAGAAGGTACTCGACGTGAGGGACTTGGTCGTATTTCCCCAAGTCATGTTGTATCCCGTGATGTGCTGTGGGTGTGAAGCGAAGGTCAGCTTGAAGCTCGGAACAGGAGGACTCGGTGGCCTCGGCGGAGTAAGCCTCGGCGAGAGAGAGAGCCACGTACAGCGCCAAGAGCGTTGAAGATATGAAGTGAGACACCCGAGAAGAAAGCGATGATGAGAGGGAGCCAGCCGATGTGCTGAAGAAGCGCCGAGAGGAAGGAGGTGTCTTGGGAGCGGTAACGACCGACCACCATGCCGAGGACGTTGCCGATGTACTGTGATGGTTGCGATAGGTCAGCGAATGTATCTAATAGCGCTACTGGAGAGGGAGGACATACGAAGACGAAGATGACTCCAATGAGGACAGAGAAGTTGGGAAGGAACGCGGGATCCAAATCGTCCCAGAAGATGCCTTGAACGACGTAGAGGAAGATGGCGAGAGGTGCACCAGCAGCGATGGCCCAGTAAGAAGCGATGTATCCGGTAGCTGAGAACTTGTAGGCGATGGGCGAGGGCGAGTGAAGGAAGGTGCGGTAGAGCTTGGCGATGGGAGACTTGGTGAACCAGTAGCGGATGGGGTTGAAGGTCATCTCGGAGGCTCCGTATGCGCTGTGAAGAGGAAGGCCGAAAGCGCGAGAGGAGGGGCCGAGAGTCAGCCTCGTGCCCCCAGAACGAAAAAACGAAGACCGAAGGCGACTCAACTACTTCTGCCAACGGTTGAGCTCGTCATCGCAGCTAAGGGAGACTCCTTCGAGGAATCCAGCGTTCGAGTAGGTAGCCCAGCGAGTGATGTATCCGGTGCGAAGGAGGTTGAGAGCCTGCGTGAGATCGGTGGGGTCAGCGAAGCTGCTCTTCCAAGGGGAAACGCGGACCTGTACGTAGTGAAGCACTCACCAAGACAAAGTCCTCCGATACGTGTTCCTCGGAAAAGATCTTCCCACCAGCGTTGCCCCAGGACTGGTGTTGAAGAGCTGACCAGCGGAGGAAAGCCGAGTGTCCCATGAAGGGAGCGACCGAGCCGTTCGATACCGTCCACGAGATGGTCCAGTTGACACACTAGTTGTATGAAACGTGAGAGAACAGAGTCAGCTCAAGAGAAAAAGAGAGGGGGAGCGAGCAACTCGGCGAGGAAAGCGCGCGCACCTTGGTGAAGACTGGGCGAGCAAAGGGTCAGCGAGGGTTCGTAGCTCGAAGAGGAGAGCACTCACAAGCAATACCGTCCTCAAAGTACCCAGCTCCGACCGTGAACACACCAGCCACATGCTGCAGAATGCCGACCTCAGGCGACTGCTCCATCTCCGAAGCAGCATCAAGGAGACAATCCTCGGGGATACGAGAGTCAGAGTCAAGCATGAGGATGTAATCTCCGATGCGAATGTTTCCGGCAGCCCAAACGCGACCTTCATGCTCGGCCAAAGCGTCGGTGAGGGCGGCGTCGTAGAGCTGATCCTCCTCGTATTGCGACCATTCGGAGACGCTCTTCTCGTCGGTAGGGCGACGTTCGGCCATGATATCCTCGACGCGAAGGGAGAGCTCTGGAGAAGAGATGGAGAGCGGTCAGCGACCGGTAGCCTTACGAGTCCGTCTCGGCGTTGGGACCGTCCCGCTCCCGCGAGGCGTTCGGCTCGATGTAGGGACTCACCACACGCGACGTTCATGTTACTCGACTTCTTGAAGCGACCAGCACGGTTCTTGGGGTGACGAGCGACCCAGGAGCAGTTGGCGCGCTCGTAATAGTCGGTACGCTTGAGGACCTCCTTAGAATCGAAAAGTTGGAGACCGTCCTCGCAGACGAGGATGTTGGCCGTTCCTCCTTGAAGCTCGTACGTCTGGATGGCTTTGGAAACGGACTCGATGGTAGGCATCAAGACATCCTCGAGTCCCTCCTTGTCTGCGAACGAGAGGAAGGTCAGCCCATCTCCAATCGCTCGCTACTACTGATCACGTACAGACGGGGAGGATAACGGTCATGTGAGGCAAAGTGTCGGTGTCGAGTTGAACGGGTGCGACGCCGCTGTAGTAGGTACTGTTGCGCGACATTTGGCCGATCGGGAGGAGGAACTGAGCGAGGGTTTGAACGATCGTCTCGGCGAAGATGAGGACGACGCAGAACTGTAGAGGAGCAGATTAGTGAGAGTAGAGGGAACGAGTCGGAGTAGCGAAGACCTACCATGAAGGGAAGAGCGGCGCAAATGGCGAGACGAAGGTAGCTACCGTCGAGCATGACCTCGCGGAAGAGGCGTTGAGGAAGTAGAGCGCAGATGAGGACGTCTGTAGGTAAAGAGCGAGTCAGAGAACGATACAAGAAGAGCTCGGGAGCAACCAAACTCACCCAGACCGACAGCCAAGCCCGTGTAGACGGCGTTGAGCTGCATGGTTCGGCGAGGAAGCTCCTTGCGATCCTGACCCTTCTCGGCATCCCAATCTTTCTCGACCTTCTCCTCGTCTCCAACGGAAGCTAGATCGGCGTAGCTACCCGCCTTGGACATGGGGGCCGCCGAGAGGTCTCCAAGGCGGCTCTCCTCGCGAGCCTGCCAGACGTGGGCGACGAGGGTTTCCTCCCATTGAGCTCCCGTGGCCTGGAAGTCCCTGACCTTGTCGCACCAGATGACGAGGGTACCCTCGAGACGGATGAAGCACGCCATTTGAGCGTAACGAGCCATGGCGAGCTCCTCCATCGTGTCGACGACTTGAACGATCTGCGAAGTCGAGAGCTGAAGCTGGCGAACGTCGGGCTCGAGGTTGCTGGTGATGGCTTGAACGACCGAAGAGGTGAAGGTGAAGTAGCATTCGGCGTTGAGCTGCTGGATCGCCCACTCGAACATGGCGAGACGAGGATCGTTGCGGGAGGAGAGGGCGTAACGGCGCTTCGAGATGCGAATGGCGACGGCGCTGGGGATCTCCGAGTCTTTGCCGGTCCAACTACGATCGGAGGCGAAGCGGTAAAGATGGTCGGCCATGATCCTGCAGGCGTCGTCACCCTGCGAAGAAAGGGAAGGTCAGCTCGGCGTTCAAGGTCAGAGGTCGCTGCACCCGAGCGAGCGTGAGAAGGCGCGGCGCAGAACGTAAAGAGATCGACTACTCACAGCGATGGCTTTGGTCTGACGACGAGGACTCGCGCTGACAAAGGACGAGCGCCTCGAGACGGGAGTGGAAGGAGCGGCGGCAGCATCGCCGAAGGGTCCCTCTCCGGGGGTTCCGGGCGCCGAGGAAGACGAGGAGGGCGACATGCCATGTCCGTTGACGATGGAAGCGGCTGCCGAGCTGAGCGAGTCGTGGGAGCCTGGCGAGGAGAAGTAGCTGAACCGAGGCGGGGTCAAAGGCTGCTGCTGCTCGGGGGTCCGGGGAGCGCGAGGAGTCGTAGGCGAGGAGGGTGAGCGAGCAGAGGGAGGATAGGAAGTGGCGACTTCATCGATGGAGATGGTGGAGGAAGAGGTGGGCCGCGAGTGCGATTGCGAAGGAGAAGCGAAGCTGTGGGCCGAGAAAGGGTCAGCGAAGGCCTGAGATGGTCGATACGAGGGCGGGACTTACGTGCTAGCTTCACTCTGACCACGCAGTGGGTGGCTGTTGCTGCTGGGCATGCGAGTTGGCGAACCGGGGACGGAGGAAGGGGAGGCCATGGGAACGAGCGTGGGAAGGCGACGACGAGAGCGTGCCGAGTTGAAACGAGTGTGGGCGCGACTTGACGAGGGAGAAGTGAAGAGCAAGAGCAAGAGTTGCTGCTCCTTGTCGAGCGAGGACACAAGGGCATCCGAGGGCGGGAGGGCGGATTCGAGGGTGGGAGCAAGGGAGCGACCTGAGCTCAACTCGTCTCGCCGGTTGACAGACAACGGGAGAGCTTCTTGAGATGCACGTCCGTCATCGAGAACAGCGGAGTAACGAGCCTAGAGCGTTGAAAGCGACGAGATAGCGATTGCGGAGAAGGGAGACCCTTGCTCACCGCGAGCGAGTCGATTCAAGCTGGTCGGAATCGCTTCTTCGTCTCTTACTGCTTGCTCGACTTGGGATTGTACGGCTACAGCGCATGAACCACTCGCAGATGAACCGCCTAGTGCTCTACACTCGTCTGTAGACACCTCGCAAGGCTGCTCGGCCTCAAGACGCGATCCTCGTCCAGCTCAGGCCTCTACTTCCGCTCGACCTCCCGTGACAAAGGAAAGACGAGAGGCGCCGCACACTCCCTTCTTCGCCAACGGTCGAGCCTTTGTGGCTCTGGAGATACGCAATGAGGCATCTTGACCCATCCCTACAGAGCGCCCGAGCTCTTCCCGAGAATCGCAGCTCACTTGGGCGGTGAAGGGCGACCCCCTTCCTCTTCTCTTCCAGCAACGATGCACGTCTCTCAGTCATCTTACAGCGGTTCCATCGCCACCATGGCTACCACCGTCGCCGCTTCCAACCCCTTCCAGTCGACCGACACCCTCTCCTCCCCCCTCATGCCGCCATTTCCTGGAACGACCAACACCTTCACCTTAACTTCGAGTCCTTCTCAGACCTCTGCATTGCTGAGAAGGAGGCTACCAGCCTTTCGCTCCCGTCGCGTCTCTCCAGAGGACTTTAAAGACGCGGTTCCCTGGCATGAGACGGCGGAAGGGAAGCGAGGTCTTCGATGGTCGTATTGGATCTTCCTCGGCTGCATGACACTCGGACTACTCGGTACTGCTGCTCTCTTTGTGTGAGTGCTCGTCTCGGCCTTAGTCTCGCCTTGCCGACGCCAGGGAGGGCCGTCTTGCTCCTTCGCCGAGAGCTGACCTTCCCTTCGCAGAACGACATGGATGAAGCTACCGAATCACAAATATTGCCTCGTTCTCAATGAGCAGTTCGATAGTCTCGATACCTCTATTTGGCGTCACGAGGTGAGCAAGCTGTAGCACTTCGCTGCTCTCGGTCGACCGATCGCTGACTGCCTTCTCGCCAACAGGTCTCGGTGGGAGGCTTCGGTAACGAGGGTGAGCTTCAGAGTACCAACGAACAGATATCGCGAGATGAGACTGACTCTTTTGCCTTTGCGCAGAATTCGAGTGGACTACCAGCAGCAGCTCCAACTCGTTCGTCGAGGATGGCCGTCTTTACATCGTCCCAACCTTGACCGTGAGTTCTCGGGATCCGCTCTCACTTGTCTAAGGAGCACGGAGCTGACTCTTCTGGTCTTCAGTCCGACGATATCGGCGTCGACGCCGTCACGAACGGCTACGTCGTCAACCTCACTCGCGACGGCACCTGCACGGGCACGACCACAAAGGACTGCGTCATCTTCTCCAACAACACCGTCGGTAACATTTCCGTCATCCCTCCCATTCAATCCGCTCGCCTCACCACTCAGCTCAGCAAGTCGATTCGCTTCGGCCGAGTCGAGGTCAAGGCAAAGATGGCCACGGGGGATTGGATTTGGCCTGCTAGTGAGCCGATCTCTCGGTGCTCATTCTCTCTACTTTCTTGCTGACCTTTCCTACTTCTCACCAGTCTGGATGATGCCCCGCGACTCGGTCTACGGCACCTGGCCCGCTTCGGGCGAGATCGACATCGTCGAGTCCAAGGGCAACCTCCCTACTTCTCGAGCAGACGACAACGTGAACGCTGTTCGGAGTAGTCTTCACTGGGGTCCGGGGCAAGGTCTTGACCGTTACTGGCTTACGACCGACGTGATTCGCAGTGAGTGTTTCGGTCCTCGGCTCATCTTCTCCAAGATCGCTCGCTGACCCTCCTTCTTCCCTTCTTTCTCGTCTCCCTTCAGTGACTCGCAACTACTTCAACTCGCGCGACACGGTCTACGGTCTCGAGGTGAGCCATCTCACGACGAATTCGGCTTCGCAATCGCTGACCTTCCTCGCCTTCGCAGTGGGATTCGAAAGGTCTCTACACCTGGAAGGATTCGCGCGCTCGTTCGGTCCTCAAGACCACGTTCAACAAGCCCTTCTGGTCCCGCGGTAGCTTTGGAGTCGCCACGGCGGCAGGAGCGACCTACTCGAACCCTTGGACCAACGCCAACTACACCGACGCCGCGCCTTTCGTGAGTAGTCGTAATCATTTGAGAACGTAGAGGATGTGGAAACTGACTCTGACTACTCTCTGCAGGACCAGGAGTTCTACCTCATGTGCGACTTTGCTGCCTTTCTCCCTTCGAAGCCCGCGCCGAACTCACCTTTCTCCTCCCCCCTCACAGTCTCAACGTCGCCGTCGGTGGGACCAACGGCTACTTCGAGGATTCGAGTGGAAAGCCATGGGGAAACGACGGTGATCACCCAGCGGCCGATTTCCTTGCTCAAAAGCAGCTTTGGTACCCTACTTGGCCGACCGACCCCAAGGAGCGCGGTATGAGCATCGACTACGTCAAGATGTGGCGTATCGCTGAGCCTGGAGAGGTCTGCGAGGCTTAATAGCCTTTAGAATCACTCGTCGTTTTCGGTCTCGGCGCTCGGCGATTTGAGGCGAGATGTGGGCTTTCGGGAGGGTGATAGAGGGGGTTTTGGAGAAGGGGGAAGGACTAATAGATTTTCATCGATTGTACTGTACAACATGCATACCCGACTTTCGCTGTCCGACTGAGCGAGAGGTCCGGGGAACCAGCGGCTCCTTCACCGAGCTCGTTCGCCGGCGCTCGAACAAGCTACAGCGGCGGATCGAGTTTTGTGACGGTCGGAAAGCTTACGGAGTACAATTAGCTACATCCGCGCCGAGTTTGAGAAGCAACCAACTGTTTCCTGACTTTACGCTACCAAGCGCTGAGGCGAAGCGGCCGTCTCTCGAAGGTTGCGCTCTCCCGCTACACTTGAGCTCGACGGGATGGCATCGTCGCCTCGCCCAGCCTCACCGGGGCTGCCGGCTACACCGGATTCACCACCACTACTACCTAGCTTCACCATTCGTCGACCCGCTTCCTCGGATTCAATACGCCAGCCCGCCTCGCCTTCACGACACCTACGCTCGTCGTCCTCCTCTTCATCCCTATCGCTCTCTTCACCGAGGCGGTTATCGTCTCGCTCTTCTCTCACCAATCTACGGAGACCAGTAGCATCGAAGCAGTACAGCGAGCCGACGTTGGTCGAGCTGATGAAGGCGGAGGAGCGCGAGTTGATGCGTGTGGAAGGACGATCACGGGCGCGGCGGCGGCGGAGTGGTGGTATAGGACTGGGAGTGGATGGTTCTGCAGTAGAGTACGATTCGAGCGACGATGATGAGCGCAGAACGAGGGATGAGTGGGAAGCCATGTGGGCGGAGCCGCCGCCTGAGAGCGCTGTCCTGCATCCTCCGCTGTATGGTCGACCGGGACCTTCGCCCTCACCCGATATCTTTACGTGAGTGGTTGCTCTACCTTCAGCTGAGGGGAGCAAGAAGCTAACGTCGCTGTTGTTCTCCGCCGTCAGGACTCTGCTGCAGCCGATCCTCTCCCTCTCTCGCCCTTCCTCGCCAGGAGCATCCCCTTCACTATCATCAGGATTCTTCGGCACCCCTCAAGTCACCGAAGAGCCCGCCGACCGCTCCGCCTCGTCCCTTCCCGCTCACTTCCCTCCGCGCGCCTCCAGCGACCCTGCGCCGACCGTCGAATCGCAGGGATTCGTCCTGTATCTCGGGAGTCTAGTAGCGTGGATCATCTTTCTCGTATGGAGCCTTTGCACCGACGATTGGCTGCAGTGGATGGGCATCGAGTGGTATCCGTCAAGGTGAGCCCTCCCTCCCTCGCCGAGGTCTCTCGCTGTAGCGCATGAGCTTATCTCGGTCTTTCGCTACAGAGAATGGGCTCTTCTAGTACCCGCTTGGACCATCATGCTCGCTGCTTTAGTCTACTTTTCCTACATCGCCCTCAACATCTTCATCACCCCTTCTCTCGACTCTCTTCACACCCTCACCGGTACGTACAGCGCTTTGCGCTCTCCTAACCCCTCCCACTGACTCGTGAGCTGCTCTCCAGACCACAACGCATACCTCCTTCCCTTTCCTGCCCCGGCCGAAGGCGACGAAACTCCTCACCCCCTACTCGCCAACTCGGTCTGCCTCCCCGAGGATGCGGTTCCTCCATTACACGACTTGCCCATCGGTCTCGTCAACCGAGTGGTATTCGGTGATTATCGAAGGAAGCAGGGGAAGGGATGGGGCAGCAAGCGAAGAGGATTGAGTGGGGAGGAGATTGTGAGGAGGCATCGGGCGTCGTTAGACGATGAGCAGGGAGCAAGCGATTGAGAAGGATATACGACTCTCTCTCTGCATTGTGCATCTTATCTTTCCATGGGTCTCGCCTTTGCCCTGTAGCCGAGAGGGAGAGAGGGAGAAACTGAACGCCGAGAAAGGGGTTCGCTCAACTGCTGCCTCTGCAGTAGCTCGGAAGAAGCGTGCTGAAGATCGTACATAGAGCTCTGTGAGGTACTGCACTCCTCATGCTGCTTCCAGAACCCACTCGCTAGCGAAAGGTGAACCGCGAATCGTCGAGCTCTCCTTCTCCTTCTCCCTCTTCGTTCGCTCCCTCGCCGCCTCTGAGCTCAGCTTTTAGGTACCTAGTCCCTGTCGTACACTCGTCTACAGCATCAGCAGACGACAAGGCTCGCGAGTGTTTGGCGTTTAGCGGCGCTCGGCAAGGTGAGCGCTCACAGATCGTCCTGGACCGCGTAAAGAGCTAGCTGACGCCTTTGCTGCATAGTATGGCTACTCTGCGCTACATGGTCCCGCGGCGGATAGCTCCAAGACCCTTGACCCTCCGCCTTTCCTGCAACGCTCAGCGCATCCCAGCTTGCTCGTCTCTCCGGTTCCTCAGCACCTCTTCGCCAGCACCAACAAGCACAGAAGAACCGAAGCAAACGCTAGCTATCATCGGAGGAGGACTTTCGGGCCTTTCGTCGGCCTTCTACTTCCTTCGAGCGCTTTCACCGGAGCTGAGAAGCAGCACTCGCATCGTCGTGCTCGAGAAGGAGCAGCGGACGGGAGGATGGTGCAAGAGTATCGACATGAACAGTGGCGCTGAGACGACTTTGTTGGAGAAGAAGGAGATGGAGAAGGTATCACCGAAGGAGCTCGTCTTCGAGACGGGTCCTCGAAGCATTAGGCCGGTCGGGCTGCAAGGATGGCTCACGATTGAGATGGTACGTCGTCTCGATTGTTTCACCTAGAGGAAGCCTGCTCAGTGATTCGCCTCACAGGCGCACGAGATCGGCCTCACCCCCTCCATCCTCACCGTCCCGAAATCAGCTCCTTCGGCGAAGAATCGCTACCTCTACACCTCATCCGGACTCACCAAACTCCCATCATCCTTCGCCTCCGCCATCCAATCAACCATCACCACCCCTCTCATCCGTTCCATCATCCCCGGCATGCTCCTCGAACCCTTTCGGCCTCGCTCCCCTCTTCACTCGGCGCCAAATGGAGGCGACGAGTCGGTCGACGCCTTCTTCTCTCGACGGTTCGGCAAGACGCTGGCGGAGAGGATGCTGAGCGCTATGATTCACGGCATTTACGCTGGCGACTCGCGGCGATTGAGCGTGAGGGCGCTATTCCCAGGCGTGTGGGAGGCGGAGAGGGAATGGGGCAGCGTGATCAAGTCGGCGCTGTTGGGAGGACTATGGAGACGAAGAGGATGGAAGGAGAAGAGCGAGTATCGGTTGGGCGTGGAGCGGGATGAGGTTCAGGAGCGAAGTGTCAAGACTCGCCTCGCGAGGAGCGGCAGAGAGGGGAAGGAATTGATGCGGCGGATGGACGGGGCGAGCGTTTGGGGATTGCGAGGGGGATTGAGCTGTCTCACGAGCCGTTTGAGGAGTTGGCTGGAGCAGCAGGGAGTCGAGATAGTCACAGGCGGGGAGGCGACCCTTTCGCAGATTGGCGAGCGATGGGAGGTGAGGTCTAGTCTTCTGCCTAATGCTGATGTTAATCGGCTGACTTTGTCTTTACCGACAGGTCTCAACGCCTACCGTCACCCTGCACCCCACTCACATCATCGCCACGAGCACAGGCGCCCTCCCTCCCTCTCTCGCCCCGGCACCCGTCCCTCATACGACTGTCTCAGTAGTCAACCTCGCCTTCGCTCGACCACCTCCCTCCTCTGCACCACTCTTCCCGCCAGGCTTCGGCTACCTCATCCCACGCTCGGTACCCGCCTCGGCCAATCCTCACCAGGTTCTCGGCGTGATCTTCGACTCGGACGTGATGCCAGAGGTCGACGACTCGGCGGAGGAAGGCCTCGTCAAGATCTCAGTCCTGTTGGGAGGATCATATTGGCTCGATTCGCACCCGCCGCCTGACCTCTCACACGAGGATCTCGTCGAGGCAGCCATGAACACCCTCCGCCTACACCTTCCGAAGACGGCCTTCCCCTCTCCCGCTTTCGCCTTCACTCATACACACCGCGACTGCATCCCTCAAGTACCCGTAGGCTACTTCGAGGAGGTGCGGACCCTCGGCCGAAGCCTGCGCGGGGTTCAAGGCGCCAAGGTGGCAGTCGTCGGCGGCGGCGTGGCTGGGGTGGGCGTAAACGGCGCGGTCAAGGCCGCCTGGGAGGTAGGGGAGAGCTTCGCGTTGAACGTGACTACGGGAGGAGTAGCCTGTACGGGTACCGAGGGATGGGAATAAACCTCTTTCGACGAGTCCAGGCGGAAGAGGGAGGAGAGAGTCGGCGCCGAGAGCGCTACGGCAGGCTTCCTTCCCGGCCGACTTGAGTGCTGGCATCAGCGTGCGAAGGGCCGAGAGTCGTACAGGGTCGTGGGAACCTAAAAGATGTGCACTCTCGTGCAGCGGGACGCCACGTTCGTCGCTGGTGAACCCCAGACTGGGCTCCGGTTGCAGATTAGTCGACGTGGGCTAGACCGATCAAGCGACTATCTCTCCCGGCTCTCAGTATGAGGTCTCAAATGGACATTAGTCGCTCGACTATCTTTGGTAAGAAATTGCTTACTTGGCGAATTCCAAGCCGTTACGAGCTCGTTCGATGCTCGGGGGACGCTGGAGATTAAGGTGGTCTCGCCCATCGAAGGGAGCGCACGGCTTGCGTCCACCCGCTGACCTTTCGCTGCAGCCCTTCCCCTTCCTCCTCAACATCTTTGGTAGCAGCATCGCCATGTCGACCTTTGACGCCCGGCCGACCTCTTGGATCGACGTTGAGGGAAAGGCGGCGGGCTTGCAGCGGGGCTCTTCGGGCTTTAACGAGCCCGAATGGAGCACCAGCGTGCAGCTATCGAGCACGTCCCTTGCGCACATGTCCGCTCCCGCCTCCTCGGCGGCGCCGTATAGCAGCTGGCAGCCGCTGGCATGGGAGCCTTCGCCGACCGGAGGGCTGCATCCCTCTCTCCCGAGTCCTAGCCTTGTTGACGGCGCCATCAGCCCGACAACAACCACTGCGCCATTGCTCTACAATGATCAAGGCTGGCCTGCACCGCATCAAACCCTTCCTACTTCCCACGGCTGGGCCCAAGCTCCTTCATCAAGCTCGCTTCAATCGCCTTCCTTCTCTCCGAATGCGCCATTCGAAGTAGCTCTCGCCCCTTCCCCAGCACAAGTCTTCACCCTTCCCATCAATCCGCCTTCCCGACGACCGATCCCCCTTCGCCGTCAAACGAGCACTCAGGTCGAACCGCCCGCGGCCGAAGCTCGTTTCCCTTCCTCCTCCGCCGCCGCCTCTTCAATCTCGTCGTCCATCGCTCAACCTCACCAACGCTGGTCGCTGCACGGCCATCCAGCACATCATCAAGTTCTTCGACCCACCCCTCAAGACGTCTATGGCTCCCCTTCACATCCCTCGCCGCCGCCTCAAGCTGGTCCTCCCTCTTCCTCGTCCTCTCATCTCTGGCTACCCGAGCAGCACGTTCGCGCGCAATCCTGGGACGGTAGCGACATCACTCCTCGAGCTCAACCGGCACAATACGGCTGGGACGCCATCGCCGCCACCCTTCCCCTCGTTTCGCCCGGTCTCGTAGGAGCGCCGAGCGAGCTTCCTCCCCCTCCTTTCGCCGCTGCCGTCGCCGACAACGCTCGTGGCTCTTGGGCCTCCACCGACGATAGTGCTAGTCCTCTACCTGGTCCTTCCGCAGAGCTGTGGAAGCATTCGCCTGCGCCGACAAGCCGCTCCGAGCTCTACCCTCCTCCTCCTCTCGGCTCTTCGCTCGGCCTGACAGAGCTTTCCGACACGCCTCCTTCGCCACCTCCCTCGTCATCTCTACCTATCAAGTCTAGGATCAAGGAGGTAAACTCACCGAAACGGCCGAAGAAGCCCAGGAGGCGGAAGAGCGAGTCGGCGGCGAGCAACTCGGGGCCGAGGAGGCATGTCTGTGAGCTGTGTGACGGCAGGGTCGCTTTCTCGAGGCCATCGGCGTTGAGGACACATCTGGTGAGTTTTATCTCTCTTCTCTCTTTCTCTCGAGCCATCGCTGACCCTCCTCATCTCTCTCAGTTGACCCACACTCGCGCTCGAGGTTCGTTCTCTCCCCTTCCCGCTCCTCTACTCCCCTCGCTGACCTTCCCCACCGCCCAACAGATCACGTCTGCGAGTCCTGTGGTCGAGGATTCTCCATCATGTCCAACCTCACCCGTCACCGCAAGTTACACGCCACGAAAGCTGCCAAAGCCTTCGCGTTGGAGGGAGCCGCTGGAGCTGCTCGAGTCGAGGAACAGCATAGGGCGTTGAGACCTAGAGTTGAGGCTGAGATGCAGGCGGAGGGGAGGCAGTTGAGTGGTCGAGCTGGCGAGGAGGAGGAGGATGAGGACGACGATGAGGAGGGAGACGAGGGGACCGACGACGATGCGGATGCAGAGTATGAGCCCGAGGGTGAGGGGTGGTAGATATCAGTTCATATACCTATTTCATTTTGTTGTCTTCTCGGAGGTCTTGTTCGCTATGCTAGAGACCTAGGGAATTGAGATATACGCCGCTTCGTCCTTCGCCGAGAGTTTCGGCGAACCTTTTGCCAACGAGAGAAAGGCCTACTCTCCTCTTCTCAAGACCGAAGAAGTAGCAAAGGGATATCTCTCTCATTACACTCGCACCCCTACCGGCGTCTCCCTCGCGCACAACCCACCAGCCCAACTCCACTTCCTCTTTCCCATCCCCGGTCTCTTCGCTCCCTGCACCTTCTCCCTCACCACATCCGCCTCGTAAATGGGAAGCACAAAAACCCTCGTCCTACTCTTCGTCGGATCCAGCACTTCGGCGCCTCCCTCCGCTGCCTCGGTCCAGCTCCTCCTTCCCTCACCCTCACCCTCATCGCCGAGCTCCCCCTCCACCGTAGCAGCAAAAAAGACACTCTCAACCGAATAACCCCTCCTCCTCAACGTAGGTCTACCTCTCCCGCTCTGCCTCCTCTGCTCCAGCTCCAAAGCATAAGACTCAGTCACCGCTCTCCTCCTCCTTCGGCGAGAGTCTGAGGACCGAGGGAGGGGGAGCGGTGAGCTCAAGCGTGAAAGCCCGGTAATGCCTCCCGTAAAGACGTACTGTGATCCAATACCTGTTCATCGGAGGATGGGTCGGCAGTGTACACTGGCAGAGGATCGGGGGAAGGAGATCTTGAGCCGTTGGTCCGAGACGAGTTGGAGTTCGAGGAGCTCGAGAGGGAGGGAGGAGGGCTGGAGGGAGCAGGGTTAGCGAGGGTAGAGGGAGGAGAAGGGAGGGAACGTACGGGGATGGATGATGGGGTGCAGGATCGAACAGCTCTGGCGGCCGAAAGAGGCGGACCAGGACGCGACGGGCGGAGAAGGCGGTAGGAGGGGGGGTCGGCTCGGCGTTGGGCGGTGGTGGTGGAGGGCGACGAGGGGCTGTAGGGAGGGGGAGGTGGTGCATCCTTGCAGGGAGATAGCGAAGAGAAGGGGATGGGGAAAGCGGGGAAAGGGAGGAAAGAGGTGCAGAAAAGAGCCAAGGAAGCTCTTCCCGCCGCGCTGCTGTTCGAGAGCTTCGAGAGCCTCTTGAGGCACCGGCTTCGGTGGTGGGGGATTTTGGAAAGAGCCTGCTTGTGCTGTACAGGGCTGCTTTGGGAGAGGATGTACGAATGTACCGAGCGTTTGAGTAGTTGAGAGGAAGAGCAGGGCGGGAGCGTACAGTCGGCGAAGAAGGAGAAACGACCCATCGCCGAAAGTGCTCTTCTTAACCCCTCATAAAGCCGTGAGCCGACGAGGATCTCCGAAATATGAATCAAGATGAAAAAGAGCTTTGATTGAGGTCAACGAGACGTGCTCTGTCCAGCAGTGGGGACAAGCGTTGCCCTTCGCAACCTCAACCTCGGCGGGGAGCAAAGCCTCTTGCGGGGCACGTCGGAAGGCGTAGAGACGACATCCACCGTAGTAGAATGGTGATGCGAGATGCTGTATATCATCAACCCCCTACTCCTCGGACTCGCGCGCCTGCTCCAACTCCTTCAACCTCAACCTCTCCTTCCTCTCCTCGGCCTCCTCCTGCTGTTTCCTCGACTTGGGCTTCTTAGCCTCCCTAGCCGTAACCAAACCCCCCTCCCTAATCTTCAACATCTCCCCCCTCTCTCCCATCCAATCCCCCGCCCAAGTCTTTCCCTCCGCCGCCTCCTGCGCCCTCCTCTCCTCAATAGCTCTCAACCTCTTAGCCTCCCTCCTAGCCTTCTCCTCCTCCGATAACTCAAACTGAGATTTAAGGATCCTTCGAACCGATTCGGGAGAGATTTTGAACCGTTCGGCGAGGACGGGAGTGGTGTAGACTGTTGGGTCGGATCGTTGGAGAAGACGGAGGAGGTCGATCGCTTCCCTTGAGATGCGTTTCGGGGGAGCCCAGCCGGTGGGGAACTCGGCCTTCATGACCTGCTTGTGCTTGAACCACTCGGGAGGATCGGGATGGGAGAAAGTAGGCTCCCAGTCCTTGTAGCTCGGCGCCGAGGAAGAAGAAACGTCGCCTTCTCCGTCCGCTCCCAACTCCTTCGGCCAAGCCACCAGCAATCCCTTCTTCTCCTTCCTCCTCTGGTGCTCCTTCTTTCGCTCCTCCTCCAACCTCGCCCGTTCCAACACCCTCGCCCTAACGACAACATCCTTCTTCTGATCCTGTTCACTCCGCTTAACTCCGGCCTTCTCCTCCTGCGTCCTAGCCCACTCCCACGCAATATCCAACTGCTCCTCCTTCTTCTGAGCCTTGACGACGTCGAAAAACGCCTGCCTAAGCTTCTCCTTCTCCTTTGTCCGCTCCGACCCCAACCATTGCGGTAACCTCTGCTCCAATTCCTCCGAGGTGGGGATCCTCCCCATTTGAGTGATGAGCGCTAGACGATATTCGTGTAGGACTTCGGGGGAGAGGTCGGCGGTTGAAGGAGTGGAGGAAGGAGGAGGGAGCCGTGTGCGGATGGGAAGGCGAGGGTCGGGCAGGTGGGTGATGGGTCGGTGCCGTGGTTCTCGGCCTTTACGAGCTGGTCCGCGAGGTTTCCAGGGTTTGCGGAGCTTGGTAGGGAGTTTGGGCGGTGAGCGGTCGGTGGAAGGAGGAGGAGGAGGAGGAGGGGAGGAGCGAGGAGCGGTGGGAGGTGCTGAGGGTGAAGAAGTAGGGGTAGGTCCTTTCTTTTGAGCTACAGAACCGTCTGACCAGTCTACGTCGGCGAAACGAGGTGTTGCTCCTGCTGGCGGTCGTTTGGATGGATTGGAAGCGGTGCGAGGGAGGGAAGAAGACAAGGAGCGAGTACAAGTGCAGGTGCAAGGTTGTGTTGAGCCTAGTCGTAATGAAGTGCGAAAGAGAGCAGGAAGCGAAGCCATCGCCTTAAGAGAGCCGAGGGCAGATGAACGTCGGAGAGCAACCTCTGATCACTGAGCGAGAGGGAAAGATGCGAAAAGGTGAGCTAGGGGTAGGATTCATTCTGGCATTAGATTTGGAATTAAAGGGTTAATAGGCTTATTAGAAACTGTTTAATTCTATTCTGCCTGCTCTGATGCCCTACAACTTGCTCTAACGGCGAGCTGCTCGACGCGCTCTCCTCCTCCCCTCCCTCTCACGCGTCGAGTTGGCCTTTCGCTCTTGTTCTCCGTCCTCTTCTCTCGTCTCTTTCGCTTCTCTCGCCTGATACGCTACAGTTTAGACTAGACTAGACTCTAGTCAACTACAGCTTCACTCTAACCCCGCCTCACCTCTCCCTCCCGACACCAGTCGCTCAACCTCGTCCACTCAGCCTTTCCCTCTCTCCCACTCGCCCGCCCTTCCATGTCTCTCGAAAAGTACGAACGTCTCGAAAAGGTCGGAGAAGGTAAGCTTTGGACCCTCTCTGCTGTCCTACACCTTCACAACTCGGCTACTTGGCCCACCTTCTCGCCGTGTTGTGCCCTCCGCTCGAGCTTCCCTGCCCGCGTAGAGCTACAGGCTGACTTGCAACTCACTTATAATCCTACAGGAACCTACGGTGTAGTCGTATGTCTCGTCTCTCCTGCTCCTCGTCCCACCAGCCGAAAGCTAACCGTCGCGTCCTGCTCCTCCTTCAACAAACGCGCCTCGCTCTTCTCCATCGCACCCATCGACCCAACTCACTACAGTACCGCTCGCGCAACAAGGAGACTGGAGAGATTGTCGCCCTCAAGAAGATCCGTCTCGAAGCAGAGGATGAGGGAGTACCCTCGACGGCCATCAGGGAGATTTCGCTGCTCAAGGAGATGAAGGATGACAATGTAGTCAGGTGAGTTGGAGCTCCACCGGTCAATCTGAAGCTACTGGAGCTGATTACCGGTCTTACTGCAGGCTGTTCGACATTGTTCACTCGGATACCAAGCTCTACCTCGTGTTCGAGTTCCTCGACATGGATCTCAAGCGCTACATGGACAAGGTCGGCGATGGCGAGGGCATGGGACCCGATATCGTCAAGGTGAGCTCCTTCCTCCTTCTCCTATGTATCACACCCGCTAATCCCTCCTTCTCATCTCCAGAAATTTGTAAGTCGTCGCGTCGAGCGCCCTTCGCGTCGCTCAACCTCCCTCCTTCTAACGCGCCTCTCTCGCCCCGCAACAGACCTACCAACTCATCAAAGGAGTTTACTACCTCCACGCTCACCGTATCCTCCATCGCGATCTCAAGCCTCAGAACCTCCTCATCAACAAGGAGGGTAACCTCAAGCTCGCCGATTTCGGACTCGCGAGGGCTTTCGGTATCCCTTTGAGGACTTACACTCACGAGGTGAGTTTGGTCTATTTCGCTCTGAAGGATGCAGCTGCTCCGATGGAGCTCTGCTGTCCCTTTCGCGGCCCTTCCGCTTCCGCCGAGCTCCCGCTGACCGTCTTCCTTCCTCCCTCCCTTCCTTTCCCCCTCATCTCCTCCTTCTCTCCCACCACACATGTAAACAGATCGTCACCCTCTGGTACCGCGCTCCTGAAGTCCTCCTCGGCTCGCGTCACTACTCGACCGGCGTCGATATGTGGTCGGTCGGCTGCATCTTTGCAGAGATGATTATGCGTCAACCTCTGTTCCCGGGAGATTCAGAGATTGATGAGATTTTCAGGATCTTCAGGTGGGTCTTGTAGTGCGGTGAGGGGCAAAGTGTCTGGGATGGGATGGAGGGAGCTCGGCGCTCGTCGAACAGATTACTGACACCCGCGCACACACACTCGCAGGCTCCTCGGAACCCCCGACGAGGACATCTGGCCCGGTGTGACCACTCTTCCTGACTACAAGCCGTCCTTCCCCGCTTGGAAGACCAAGAACCTCGGTGATCATGTTGCTGGCTCGACGTCCGAGAGCGCAGAGATGCTTGCTGTGAGTTTTACTTTCCTCCCTCTCCCTTTCCCTTCCGTTCTCCTCCCCATCTTCCGTTCGTCTCGGCTTTCTGAAAGCCGTGACAGCAGCCCCTTCAGAGGGTGTCTCACCCCTTGCTCGTCGTCGACGTCGTCCGAGTTCGGCGACTCCCCACCCACCGAGCTCAGCGCTGACGCTCCTCCCCTACCTGCAAACAGGGAATGCTCGTGTACGACCCAGCCAAGCGCATGTCAGCCAAGGCAGCCCTCAAGTCGGATTACTTTCGTCTCTCGCCGGGCATGAAGCTGTAGAATTCCGAGCTCGCCCATCGCCCTCGCCCTCCTCTTCCTCGTCGTTTCGCATGTCCTCCTCTCTGTGTAGCATCACCCACCTCTCCGCCCAGCCAGCCATATATTGGACTCGTCGCCCCTCCTCTTCGTCTTTTCATCATCCTCGCCCCGACCACCCTCCTCCCCCTTTGACCGACTCTTTACTCCCCTCGCGCGCGCAATCTCAACCCTGGCATTTTTCTTCTGACGCTTGACCTTATTAAGGAGGGAGATCGACCCATGCGAAGCGGTGATGAGGTGGGCTGCCCGACCTCGGCGTTGCTTGATGAGAGAAGCCGGGCGTGAAGGAGAGAGCAAGGACAATCCTTGATGTCATATAATGAAAAGCACACGGCGATCAAGATGGAAATAGCGTTTACTTCTCCCTCTCTCCACACCATCCTCCCTCCTCCCCCTTCGAACTTGTCGTCTTCTCGCGCCGTCATGACCCTTGCGCGGGGGGGAAGGGAGGGCGGCGCCGGCTTCTTGGTCGTGTGTTGTACTTCTTCTCGAGGGTGAGCCTCTTCTCTCTTTCTCCTTCCTACATCTCACTCGTTGCTCACTCCCTCGAAACAATCACCATGAAGTTCTCCCTCGCCGCCTCCCTCCTCGCCCTCTCTTCGGCTTCGTTCGCCCTCGCCCGCCCCCAGCCTACCGTTGAACGCGACCCAGCAGGATCCTACGACCACCTCTCTTCCGTCGAGCTCGAGTCTCACTGCTCCTCCTCCTCAGGTCAAGCAGGATCTGTACGTTCTTCTTCCTTCCCCTCTGCTTTCTCACCTCGTAGGGAGCTGACCCACTCCTTCGCCGAATCGAACAGCTCTTCGTCGTCGAGTATAACGACGGCTCGCTCCAGACTATCGACCCTTCCGAGTGTTTCTCCACCTACTCGGCATCAGGAGCTCTTCCCTCTGTCATCCGTTCTTGCCAAAAGGCCACTTGCTACATTTCTTCGTGCGTTTCGCCTCCCCTTCCCCTTCTTCGCCGAACGAGTGAAGCTGACTTTCGCTTCCAACCGTCAAAAGTGAGGCCGGTTGCAAGCCTGGAAACAGCCTCGATCCCAAGGACGTTGGACCAGACTTCATCCTCCGTGGTGATGGACCCATCTTGCACCAGTTTGGAACCTCCCTTCGCTGCCACCCTCGGTCGTGAGCTCGTCGCTCGGAGCGGAAGGAGAAGAAAGGAGCAACGGCAGCATTACAACAGTAGATTTGTACATACTTAGCTTTTCATCATAATACAAGTTGTATTGCGCCGCCCCATTTTGCCTTGTTGTGGACCGACCAAGAGGAGCAAGTTGAAGCACCTTCGACAGCGCCGAAGCCCCCTTCGAGCCAGCGGTTCTTCTTCATCTTCCTTCTCCAACTTCGCGCGGGTTAAGTGAACGTGGAGGACAAAGCTTGACTCCATGCCAAGCTTTCGCTTACTTAGCATGTTCTAGCTTTGTAAGGCGAAAGGAATTTGAAGCTTGAACCGAAGCGAAGGACTCGCGCGAGTTCGAAGGTCGCTTCAGGCGCAGAGGGGCAGTTCGAAGCGCGTCGTTGTAGTAGTGTGGAATAGTGCAAAGCAGGGAGACTTGAAGTCAAGCTCGAGCCGTACAGAGTACTTAGCGTTCGTTAGACGGCGTAGCGCGGAGACGGGAGAAGACCACCGAGCAGAGGATCGCCGAGGGTACCAGAGAGCTCGAGGGCCTTCGTCTTGATGATTACGGATCATATTGCCAGGTTTATTTTGTACAGCACATTGACGCTTAGAGAGGAGCCGAACCCTTGACGATGTCAAAGGTGCCGCTCGCCTGCAAGAGGAAGGCTTGGTCGACGCCGGCAATGGTGCTGTCGCCGCCAATCATGTCGTGAGGGAACCCGGGCTCGAAGTCCTTGGCGCCTGAAGATAAGTTCAAAAGTTAGTCGACTGTCGCGAGGAGGAGGAAGCAAGACGGCGAGCGGCTCACTCTCGATCTCCTTGATCTGCTCGGCGGTGAGCTTGATCGAGAGGGCTTGGATGTTGTCGTGGAGGTGCTCGACCTTGCGTCCACTGTGAGGGTGAGAGGGATTTTAGCTCGGTCGAGCGCCAAAGAAGACGAAGAGGAGCTCACCCGACGATGGGGAAGACGTAAGGAGTCTTCGCCATCACGTCTAGAAGAGAAGGAAGTGGTCAGCTTGCTCTCCACCAGCTCGAGCGATTTCGTCTTTAGCTCACAAGCAAGAGCAACGGCCGTGACCGACTCAATCTTGTGCTCCTCGGCGATCTTGCTGAGGATGGTGGAGAAGCGCTCCTCCTCTTCCGTTTGGTCGCCGCCGAACATGCTGCGAAGGCCCTCGCCCTTCTTCTTGCGCTCCTCGAGCTGAGGGATGAGGAGAAAGGTTAGCTTGTGCACTTTTCGAGGGTGCAGGACGGCTCTTCCGCCGAAAAGACTCGCCTGCTTCTTGCTCTGGAGATGGCCGCCAGCGAGGACGTTCCAGGGAGCGAGAGCCATGCCGAAATGACGAGCCATGGGGATGATGTCACGCTCCTACACCAGTACGAAGTAAGTAGGTGAGCGGGAGCGTCCGCAAGCAAGCGAGAAGACACCGAAAGCGAGCGGCGACGTACGAAGGCTCGGTCCATCAAGTTCCAGCGACCTTGGTAGATCACGAAGGGGGTGAGGCCCTTCTCGCTGTAGGGTGTAATCGCGACAAGTCAGCTGACGCCTTCGACCGACCTCGTCCCGCGAAGTAAACTCGCCGAGCGTAGGTGTTGGCGGCGGCGACGATCCAGGCGGGCGTGTCCGAGATACCGAGGTACAGCACCTTACCCTGCTTGACGAGGATGTCGAGCGAGTGCATGACCTCCTCGATCGAGGTAGTCCAGTCCCACCAGTCTGCGAGGAGGGTGAACGGGAGGTCAGCTTGCGAACGCCGAGCTGCTCGCTTCATCGGCTCACGAAGGTCTGCAGGGTCGTAAAGTGGTCAGCAAAGGCTAGTGAAAAGAGTAAAGCTCATTCGGACGTACAGAGGATGTCAATGTAGTCGGTCTGCAGCTTTTTGAGCGAATCGCGAAGGGAGAGGTGCAGCGACTTCTTGTGGTTGCCCGAGTTGTTGATGGACTCGTTCTTGCCGTCAGCGTAGGCGCGATAGTTGGTCTGCAGATGAGAAACGAGTCAGCTCGAGTCCTCGACCATCCGAGAACTGCTCGGACTCGAGTGCAACGCCGAAGAGACCTACGGTGAACTTGGTTGCGAGGATGATTCGGTCGCGGTTCTTGCGCTCGGCCATCCACTCGCCGATGAAGAGCTCGCTCTCCTCATTCTGGTAGTTGTTGGCCGTGTCAATGAAGTTCCCGCCGGCCTCGACGAAGGCGTCGAGCAACTTGAAGCTCGACTCCTTGTCCATCGTTCCTGCGGGCGAGTGAGAGCAGGTGAGCGAGGACTTAAAGACTACAGGAAGAGACGATCACCTACCCATGAACTCAGACCAAGCTCCACCGATGGACATGGCTCCCAGCTGAAGCGGGGAGACGCGCACTCCGGCGTGAGGCGAGAGGATCCTGTGACGGCCAAGAGGAGTCTTGGGCTCGGGAGCGGGCATGAAGATGGCAGGAGGCATATTGATTGGTGCTGGGAGAGGAGGGGAAGGGTGTTGAGAGCTGAGAAGAGCGAGAGCGGGAAGGTCAGCCTTTCTCCGAGAAGCGTGTGGGGGAGCTCGATGTAGGGTAGTAGTGAGGCGCTGCAGTTGAAGCTCACTTGAGAGAGTTGAGTCGAAGTTGTGTGTGGTGGAAGAGGGAGAGAAGCAGCGACAGGTCCCGGTTTTGTCTCCCCGCCGAGCAATGTGGAGGAGTGGAGGCCGCCGTCACCGAGGGCTTCGCAAGTCTCCGGCAACTCGTAGATCGGGGAGAAACATGCTAGAATGTCCTCCACTCGTAAGGATCGACTACACAACCTCCACCTTCCTCACCAAACCCTTGCCGAGCCTCTGCAGCTGCCCCAACACGCTCTGCTTGTCGATCATCACCTTGGCCTTGCCCTCTCCCTCCACTGGTGTCGCAGGGAAGCCGAGTCCAACCTTGAAAGGACGAGCGCCTTCGACGGAAGGATGCCAAATGCCGCCGATGGTGGAGGAGCCTTCGGGCGAGTAGAAGAGGACGAAAGTGGAGGGGAAGAGTCGCTGTAGAGTGGTGTGGAGGGCGAGGTAAAGTCAGCTTGAGGGTTTATAGCTCGGTGCAGAAGTTTTTACGCACCTCAGCAGCCTTGACAAACTCGGCGACGGGGTCCCAGTTGAGCCGAACGGACTCATCCTCCTCCATCTCGCCCATGAGCGAGCCGGAGAGCACGGACGAGCGAGAATTGGGAGTGAGCGCCTTGGGGTCGGGAGTGACGGATTGGAAGTGCCGAGGGTTGACGGAGGAGTCGAGGTGAAGGAGGAAGGAGTAGTCGCCGAGCGGTGGGGAGAAGAGTTGCTGTTGAACAGTGAATCGACCGAGGGTCAGCTTCCGCGCTTCGATCGAAACAAAAACATAAGAAGAGCCCACCTCGACAACAAGTCCTCCACTAGTAACGCCCTCGTTCAAAGTCTTGAGCGTCGCCTTTGCCAATCCCCTCGCCCTCGCCGCGACGACCTTATCCGTCCTCCTTCCCCAAACCCTACCCAACACATCCTCCTCAGTAGCCACGACCCAAGCCCACTCATTCACCTGACCATCCTCCAACCGCCTCTTCTCGAAAGCAGCCTTGGCCCTCGCCTTCTGCGCCGGAGGGAAAGTAGCCCTCCGACCCGAAGTCGTAGCGGTGGAGAAGGTGTAAAGAGGCACCATCAACGCCTCGTCCCTCCATTTCCAACTAGCGAGCTTCTCCATCACTCGAGCGAAACCCGTAGCTCCGCTCTGAGGGGGATCGAAAGGCGAAGCGGCGTCGATGAAGATGCTGGCGACGAGGATTTCGATGAGCTCTTCGTCGAAGAAGGGGAGGAGCATGTGAGAGGAGAACCATCGCTTGACGAGGCGGATGGTGTGCGAGTAAGAGGTGAAATGGTGCTGAAGGGTGGCGATGGCGGCGTGGTGTCGAGGAGCGTCGACGAAGCGTTCGTCGTAGGCGGCGAGGGAGGGGATGCCGGCTTCTCCGATCTGTCCGACTCGTTGCTTGAGGAGGAGGTGAGAGCGGTCGTAGAAGATACGAGCGCGGAAGGCGTATCCCGATGAGGTGAGAATCTCGAGCGAGACGTTGTCGTCCACGGGTCGGGCGTCGAGGTCGAATGCCACTTGAGCCTTGATGACTTGGTGGTTCTTCTCCAGTCCTGCGCCGATCTTGGTGAGGAAGGCGGCCTTGATCTTCTGCACGCCCTCGAGATCGTCTGGCCAGCGACCCGAGCTCTCGAGAGTGAGGAGGATGTCATGGGTCGAGATGTACTTGATGGAGTCGGGAAAGCGCTCAAACTCTTTCAGTCGACGAGGAGAAGGGGTGAAGATGGTCGAGTAGCGAAGTCCGGCGGAGGAGGGAGCGACCGAGGAGATGGCGAGAGGGAGGTCGGGTAGATCCTTGAGCACCTTGGCGAGGTCGTCGAAGGCGTTCATGATGTTGCCGAATCCCTTGCCCGTAGCGAACGAATCCTCGAGGTAGATGGCCCTGCGAATCGCCTCAGGCTCGACCATGAGGTGATCCATCGCGCCGGCGAAGACCTCGATGTTGGCCGCAGGGACGCCATGGCGGTGGTTGAGGATGTACTTGATGATCCTGCTGACGACCATGTTGCGCTGAGGACCGAGTCCGTTGGGCCCCATCTCGTCCCAAACGACGGTCTCGACGATGGCACCGTCCTTGAAGCGACGAAGCTCCGACTTCGGCCCCCAGAACGCCGACCATTCGGCGCAAGCGACCTCGTCCTCGGCCGAAGGACCTTGGTCGACGACGCGAGAAGACTCGACGGGGTCGACGAGGAGGCCGAGGCTGAGGGTGATGGAGGAAGGAGCGGGGGCGGAACCCCCGATGGGGATGGACGTAGGAGAGGGAGCGTTGAGCTGGAAAGCGCGAACGCGGGAGCCGAGAGCACGGCGGAGAGTGTAGGAGATGGAGGTAGTGAGGTGAGAGACGGCGTCCGAGTAGTCGAGAGCGTCGTCGGAGGTGGAAGAGGAGGCGAGCAACGAGGCGGGAACGGTGATCCTGTTGAGATCCAACGAGGTCAGCGAAGTACTCGGTCACATCGAGTGAGTCTCGAGCTCACCTAGCGAAGTTGTCGAAGCGCTCGACCTCGCGAAGCTCGCGCAGGAAGGCTCCCTCGAACTTGACCTCGTCATCGAGCCCGCTCAGCAAAAGGGCGATGGTAGCCTTGGCGTCTTGCTTGAGCTGTAGATAGACGACAGTCAGCTACAACTTTCAACAGCGGGACTCCGAGCACGACTCACCATCTCGAGCGTCGAGAGATCAATGCCAGCGGCGAGGTTGACCGTCCCCGTCGGGTCGACAAAGATGGGCCTCCCCTTGAACGCCTTCCTAAACTCATCCTTCTCATATGCCTTATCCCCCTCGACCCTAAACCACATCCCATCAACCCAATTGACACCGGCCAACCACTCGACCGTCTTCCTCCAACTAGCCCAAGCCTCACCACCCGCCGCCGCTCCCGCCGGATCACTACTTCCTGCACCCCAACTCAACGTTCGAGCAACGCACCATGCCCACCAATCGTCGGTGAAGCCTAACGAGGCGCCGTAGGAGCGTTTGGAGGCCCAGGATTGGAGGAGTCGGATCGCCGAGACGTAGGAAGGGTGGGTGGTGGTGAGGGTGTGGTGATACTTGAGGTGGGTGGTGAGGAGGGGAAGGGAGGAAAGGAGGAGGGAAGTCGAGTGGAGAGGAGTGGAGGGGAAAGTGGAAGGATCGACTTGACCATTCTCGTCGGCCGAGGCAGAGGCGGGGCGAACGACATTGCTCGAAGGGCTGAGCTTGGAGGCGGCGAAAGCGTCCGTCGGCCAGACGATTCGAAGACGAAGGACTGCACCCTTGATCTTGGAGAGTCCGACCTTTTCGGTGCCCTTGATGTGCGCCGAACGGATCTCGAGGGCGAAGCCTTGCGAGCCGGGAAGGGGGACGTAGGAGAGGGTGACGGGGCCGAGAGAGGAAGGGAGGGAGGAGGAGAGGGTGACGAGGTAGTGGGTCGACTTGATTTGGAAGCGAGGGGAGAGGTAGTCCTTGGGTTGGAGGAGGGACTGCGAAAGGGGAATGAGAACTTCAGCGGACGAAGCAGCGCACGAGAGCCGAGATACTCACCTCGGGCATGGCGATAGCCATCTCGACGAGGTATTCCCCCTTGATCTTGATTCCTGCACCCCAAGCCCACCTTCCAACGACCCTAACGTCCTCCGCGCGAGGTTTCTCCCATTCAAGCTCCATCTTGCCCCACTTGCCATCACTTCCCTCAACCTTGGGCACGGTCGATCCCTTCTTCTTCAGCGCAGCGAGACTGATTGCCTTCTGCTTAGGCAGCGAGGTGAGATGGGCGTGCAGAGACTTGAGGAGAGGTTGGAGAGGGGAAGTTGAGGCGGGAGGAGGGGTGATGGGGTCGAGTACGGAGGTGACTTGGGTAGCGATAATGTTGGAAATGGGCGAAGCGGTGAGCTCGGCGAAAGCGAGAGCGCGAAGCTCTGCTGGAGTGAGAGGCTTCGGCGCCTTGGAGTTGCGAACGTTGGCCTTCTTGATCGCTGGAGCTGCTACGGGTGCTGTAGGTTCCTCGTCGTCTTCTGAGTCGTCGTCGTCGTCGTCGTCCATGTCGGCATCGCCTGCAGCCCCGAGGTTGGCGTACAAGTCGGCTCCATCGTCTCCAATCATTTCGTCGTCGTCGTCCGACTCTTCAGCCTCTCCCTGTAGCTCAAACTCGTTCTCCTCATCATCTTCCAAGTCTTTGAAATCTCCCTCCTCTTCGTCGTCCTCGTCGTCGTCGTTCAAAGCGAGTTTGGAGCTGCTGGAAGAAGCGTCCTCAAAATCCTCGTCGTCCGAAGGGGGCGAAGGAGCCTTGGTAGGCTGTTGGGAGCGCTTGGCCTTTTTACTAGCGTTAGCAGGAGCAGCAATAGCTGCTCGTTTGCCTTTGAGCATGGTTGGACGAGATTGTAGCGGGAGCGAGACCCGTTCGAAACTTGGTCGCGGCGAAGTCGACGAAATGCGGGTTGGCCTCTCGCCCCTTCACCCGCTGTACTCGACTCGAACATGGCCAAGGCCGTAAAGGACAAGACTAGCAAGGCTACCAAAGGCAAGGCTGAGGCCGTCAAGCCATCCAAGGCCAAGCGCGCTCGACTCGATGATTCGGACGCCTCCGTCACCAGCACCGACGACGACGAGGCTTCCAGCTACGAGCAGGGAACGGACGAGGGCTCGGTAGTCGTGGTTAGTGACGATGAAGAGGAGGAGGAGGAGGCTACGCCTGTATCAGAGTCGGACTTGGACGACGACGAGGGCTCGTCCAAGAAGCGCAAGAAGGGGAGCAGCTCGAGCGGCAAGAAGAGCAAGGACGATCGCAATACGAGGGTCGTCAAGAAGGTGAAAAAGGTCCAAGGTCCAGACGAGGATGGTATGTACACCTCTCTCACTCCCGCTCGATGCGCGCGAGTTGACCTCTTGAGCGCGTTCGGTCGCGTCCCTTTCGTCATCTCCCTGCAGCTACCACCGCCGTCATCCTCCCTACCACCATCCAGTTCCTCAAAGACTTGATTGACCACAACGACCGCGAGTGGTTCCAGGAGAACGGTGCGCTTCCTTCTTTCGCTCGCGGCTCTTCATCTGCGCCGATCTCGGTCGTCGTTCTGCACTGATCCCACTGACTCTTCCCTCTTCACCTACAGACGCTCGCTACCGTCACGCCTTGACGAACTTTACGACCTTCATCCAATCCTGGGTCCCTCTCGCGACCGAAGCCGACTGGTCCCTCCCTCACCTCCCTGCCAAGGAGCTGATGCAACGCGTGTATCGCGATGTGCGCTTCTCTAAGGATAAGACTCCTTACAAGACTTACCTCTCGGCTTCGCATTGTGAGTTCGGAGCGGCCTGGGAGGAGAAGACGAAGAGGTGAGAGCTGACCTGAGTTCGGCCTTCGCATCGCAGCTCGTACGGGAAGGAAAGGTCCTTTCGCTCTCTACTACGTTCAAATTGGGGTGCGTTCCTCATCTCCCACCGCTCTTCCCCCTCGCTCTCCCTCGCTCGTCCAGCGCCGCTGACCCAACTTTCCCTCGCCCCCACGCTCACCGTCTCCCACAGGCCAACGGTCGTTCCCTCCTCGCCGCGGGATACTGGCAACCCGCCACCGACTCGCTCAAAAAGATCCGTCGAATCATCCTCGAAGACTCCGCTCCCTTGCGCAAGATTCTCAAAGAACCAAGCTTCGTCAAATACTTTGGAGAACCGGATGCTAAGAAGGGGAGGAATAGCGTGTTTGGGCAGGAGGATCAGTTGAAGAATGCGCCTAAGATGGAGGGAGTTACCAAGGATCATCCCGAGATTGATTTGCTCAAGTGAGTCGCTAGCCCGTCTTTTCGGCGCTCGGTCGTTCGCTTTCCGTTCTCCGGCTGACTTTCTCCTCCCCATCTCCCGCCGCTCCTCCACTCTCATTTGTCTTCCACCGCCATCGCCATTCTCACCACCGCCATCGTCACCTTCGTCACCCTCACCACCACCCTCACCCCCCACCACCACCCTCACCCCCCACCACCACCCAGGCTCCGCTCCTTCGCCGTCAGCCACTCCTTCACCGACTCCCAAATCACCTCCCCCACCTTTCTCAAAGATACCCTCATCCCCGTTATGGAGGCCGCTGCTCCCTTCGTGCAGTACTTGAACGAGGTGAGCTCTCTTTCCTCTCTTTGCCCCCTTCAGCAACCCTTCCGCCGAACGGTCGCTGACTTGTTCGCTCGCTCGGGCGGATCAGATGGTCTTCCCCACCCCTGCTTCCGATGATGAGGGCGAAGCGGGAGATGAGCAGGAGGAAGAGGGAGAGGGAGAGGGAGAGGGTGGAAGTCCGCAGACTGGAGGAGAGGACGACGAGGAGTAGGGAGGGAGTTCGCTTGGCTGGCTTGCTTGCTTGACTTCGCTTGATGCGATGCGAGATGATAGGATGGGACGGAATAGTGTGTATACGTAGCTATCGCTGTGAACAAAAGAGCTGTGCTTCGTGCTTGGGCGTCGGGCGATCGAGCGAGCGCCGAGCGAAAGAGAGCAGATTGGGCCGAGGATTCGCTACGTTCTCGAAGCATGCGACGTAGGACGATGATACTAACAGGTTGAGATACATATTGCACTACTTTCGTATCGATATGAATGATCTTCTCCGAGCTTTGCCCTGCGAGTGACGAGCGAGGAGCGATCAGCAATTTGTGCTCGGCGAACGGAGCTACGAAGCTACCGAACCTCGCCGTGGACGACTTGGCTCAAAGCTTCGCACTGTTGGCGGGTAATAATGGAGGTCAGCGATGCCATCTCGGCAAAGAGCAAGCGAAGAAGTGAGCGGCGCACCCCATGATTTCGGCGATCTTGATGCTCTGCCTCATGCCGATGTCGAGCATGATCTCGCTCGATCCACCGCTGCAGTTGTGTTACAAGAAGCGACGTCAGTGAGCAGAACGAGGCGAGATAACGAAGGCGGAGACGGCACGAGCGCCGAAGCAATTCCCGAGACGAGACTCACGGAATCGTGTACGCCTTCACGTCTCGATAAAGCCTTTCCACCACCTCCCCCTGTCCACCCTTGGTGTAACTCAGCCCTCCGAAAATCTGGCTCGCCTCACGAGCACAGAACTCGAAAGTTTCGGTCGCCTGCGCCTTGAGCAGCGCAACCGTTCCTCCTCCCCTCATCGTAAGCGTGTCGGCATCATAGATGGTACTCTGGTAGATAACCGATTCGAGCCAAGCATGCGTAGACTCAATCTTCATCGCCATGTTGGACAAATTGGCGCGGATGACGGGGTGCTCGCGGAGCTTGACGCCGAAGGTGGTTCGTTTCGAGGCGTATTTGATGGATTCTTCGAGGAGGCAGCGCGAGAAACGGTTGGCTTGGACAGCGATCCCGATGCGTTCCGGGTTGAAGTTGGACATGATGAGCGCGAAGCCCTTGTTCTCCTGTGGAAGGCGAGAGGGAGAGGTCAGCGGCTGTAGCTCTCGGCGATGCTGGTTGGGTGAGGTAAGCCGGAAATGTAGGGAAAGGGCGAGAGGATCATGTGCGATGAGATCATGCGCGTGGAGACTCAGAGGAAGCGGGAGGAGGTAAGGGGGAGGAAGGGAAAGGGAAAGGAAGAACTCACCTTGCCGAGCAGGTTGCCAACCGGCACCTGGACATCATCAAACTCGACAAACGTCGTACCCGATCCCCAAACTCCCATGCAATCCATCTTGGTCGTCTTGACGCCTGGACCACGCTCGACGACGAGGAGCGAAAGTCCTCCCATGCCCTTGCCTCCCGTCCGAACCGCCGCGACGAAATAATCGGCGTAGATCCCGCCGCTGATCCACTTCTTTCTACCGTTGACTATGTAGTGCGTCTTGTCGTCGGAGAGGACGGCGGTGGTGACCAAGTTGGCGACGTCCGAGCCGCCTTCGGGCTGAAGGGCGCCGCGAGAGGGTCAGCCGATCATTCTCGAGCACGCCGATGAAGAAGGCAGCAGCTCACCTCGGTGATAGCGAGACAGATCCTCTTGTCACCCTTGACGCAAGGTGGAACGATTCGCTTCTTGAGCTCCTCCGAGCCGAAGTGAAGCACTGGAGGCAGACCGATTCCGAATCCGCCGATAATGCCGTATGCGATGCCTCCGCTAGCACATCG
This sequence comes from Leucosporidium yakuticum, assembly GCA_019775505.1. NCBI lineage: Eukaryota > Fungi > Basidiomycota > Microbotryomycetes > Leucosporidiales > Leucosporidiaceae > Leucosporidium > Leucosporidium yakuticum. Next base: position 57,690 of record JACWFO010000021.1, read on the forward strand.
ACACATCTCGTCGATCAAGATGAACGAGTGGAAGGCGTCCCATTCCTCGGGAGGGAAGTTGCCGGGGATGGGGAGTCCTTCGGCGTACTCGGTGATCCACGTAGCAGAGCCTGAGGCGATTCCGGCGAGGATTCCTGTGAGTCGAGGTCGGGCGAAGGGGAGGATTGAAAATTCGGGGAGGGAGATCGACGAGGTTGAGGGAGAAGGTTAGTGAAGGAGACTCGAGCGCTCAACGCCGAAGGGAGCTCACCGGCACTGGCGACTTGCTTGTAGACTTCGGCAGGGATCTCACGAGCTTGATCCCACGCGAAAGCATTGGGAATTAGATTCTTCTCGGTGAACCTGTTCAGCAACGGTCAGCATGGCGACGACAGAGGAAGCTCATCGAGGAGCTCGAGAAAGGCTCGGCTCACTTGCGCATGGCGCTTCGCAGCTTGCGATGCGAATCCTTGTAGTAGGGACTTTGCCAATCTTGGTACCTGTAGTATAGAGTGAGCTTGCCGTAACCGGTCAGCGGATAGAGCTATCTCACCAGAAGGGGTCGCCGAAGCTGGAACCGAGAGGAAGGGTCAGGTTCGCCGAGAGCAGCCAAAGCATCACCTGACTCACGGGACTAGATCTCCAAAGTAGGTCGTATCCTCGTCCTCCTCTTCCTCGGCGTCTGCAGCCTCCGTCGAAGCAGCAGCGCCAATCGAGCCGATGCGAAATGGTGCAGCCTGTTTCTTGAGGACTGAGGGCGAGTGGAACTTGTTGAACTGGTCGGTAGCGTCTTGTCCTGCTGACTTGATGAGGATCTTCTTTCCTCCTGCAGTACAAGGTGGTTAGCGAAGCTTGAACAGCGAGTTGGCGCCGTTGAGATGCGAGCAGGGACTAAAGTGCACGAACCAGGGTGATCTCCGAGGAAGTTGGTACTGTAGAGGGGTATGAGCTCCTGCTCTGGCGCTGAAGGGGTAGGCTGCACTCACACGTCGTAGACGCCGTCCTCGATGATGAGGAGGGTGCGCTCTTTCGATGCTTGCTCGACTTCCTCCTTGCTGAAGATCTGCAGCAGAGCGGTCAGCGCATTAGAAAAGCTCTCGAGTAGGGTCAGCGCTCTCTTTCGACATGGCGACGAGAGACGAGTGAGAAGCAAGAGCAAGAAAGGCGACCAAGTCGCCGCTCCACCTTTCACGCTGCTCCAGCGGGGCTCCAGATCTCCAGGCTCGCTTGCAACGGCTTAGAAGCTGTAGCTCAGTAGACCAGTCGTGCAACGGTTTGAGAGCTTCACCGGGCGCTGTTACAATCGATTGAGCACCCTCTGCAGCTCGGCCTTCGCAGCTCGCCGAGAAGTCGTGCTCGCTACTCGTCTCATTCCATCTTCTACCAGTCATCATCATCAACAGGCGCATGTTTGGAGCGCACTGGATCCTCCTCCTCGTCTCCCTCCGCCTTAGCGGCCTGCGAATTCGAACGCGGTCAATGAAGGAGCCTGCGACGAGGGAAGCCGAGCCACTCACAGCGAATAGACGAGCCATGTAAGCCTCTTGCTTCTGACTTTCGGTAAGGACAGGTCCCGAGATCTGTGAGGGAGCGCCAGGGGTGAGCTAGACTCGCGAGACGGAGGGAAAGAAGCGACAAACCTTGGACCGAGTGCTCGCTTTAGCGGCGATAGCAGGCGCCTCGGAGACTGCAAAGGCGTGAAAGATCAGTGACTGGTCCTAGACCTCAAAGATGGTCAAAGAGAAAGTCTCACGAGGCGTCATGTCCTCAGGTCGAAGGTCGACGCGACGAAGAGGGTCGTTCTTGCCCGCGAGCCACTCGTCGGCGGTGACAGTCGACGTCTCAACGTCCCTCGTTGGCACAAAGATGTCGTCTTGGAAGAACTCGGACTGTAAACATCAAAAAGGAGAAGAGTGAGCGCCCCAAACCCTCAAAAGAACGAAAGAAGCGGCTCACCCTCGCCCTCGGCACTGACCAGCCGACCTTCTCCACCGTCGAAGCCGTCAACCTCAGCGAGCTGAGAATCTCCACGCCCTTGATGTTGTTCTCTTTCTTGGGTAGGAAAGCCCATCCCAGCTGCAGCGTCCCATGCTCGAAGCTCGGCAGCTTGGTGATCTGCTTCCCGCGAGTGGCCTCGGGATGCACCTCGAAAGCGAGGCAAGTGCGATCACCGCGCGAGTAGAGGAGAAGAATCTGAGTGTCGAGGTCGAAGTAGGGGAAGAGTGGAGCGGGGGAGACGTCCATGGACTGCTTGGCGAGGGGTTCGAGGGCGGTGGGCGTCGCCGAGTAGAGGATGAGCTCGCGCGAGGCAGAACGGTCGAAGCCCGTCGAGATGACGTGAGTAGGGGACGCCCAGGTAAGTCGGACGGGGCGAGGAGAGTCGTGGGAAGCGCAGGTGATGAGCGAGGAAGGGGAACGAGGGTCGAGGAGGTGGATCTGCTTCGTCTTGGTCGAGAGGGCGAGAAGCGAACCGTCGGGCGACCAGGCCGAGGAGGAGATCTGTGCAGGAAGAGAGTGGAAAAGAGGTGCAAAATCAAAGAGGGAAATAGAATGAAAGAAACGAGGTCAGCTGGGTGCCCAAGCGAAACGGCGTCGCCGAACTCACCGAGCCAGCAGGGAGCGAAACAGTGCTCAGCAACGCGCCCTTCGTAACGTCCCAAAGCCTCAACGTAGGGTTTCCACGATCCTCCGACACCGAAAGCAAAAGTCCCTTGGCGGTAGGATGATGCTTGAGCTCGTTGATCTTGTCCATCTTGGCGTCTGCAGCAAACGGCGGGCGCCGAGGATCAGCTTTCATAATCCTCACAGTCACAGGCAGCCCAAGAGTACAACTCACCTCCCAAGATCCACTTCGCCTCGCCCGTGTCCTCCTCGATACCTCCCTCGGGCAGCTCGAACACTCGGATCTTCGAATCGTCGCTGGCGACGAAGACCTGCCGCTGCTCGAAAGGCGAAATCTCAAAGTCGACGACGGTGGCTCCACAGACGACCGAAGGGATGAGCGTAGGCAGACGGCCGATCGCTGAGACGGGGTGAACGGCGAGTCGTCCTCCAGGACCGCCGAGGGGGAAGAAGAGGAATGACCGATTCGCCTGCGAGAAGGAATCAAGGAGAATCCAAGTTAGGGAGAGCTCGCTTCAGAGAGTGTGAAAGGCGAGGCGCACCTTTAGCATCTGGCAATCCGCGCTCATCGTGGCGCTGAGGCCGTGAACGTCGTGGTAGTCGGGTTTGAGCGGCGTCTTGCCAATGAGGAAGTTTCGAGACCATCCAGGGTTGTATGGCGCTCCAGTCTTCGCCGACTCGGTCTGCTTGACCGCAGAAACCGGAGCCGCAGAGGGAGCGGGCGTAGCGGGAGCGGACGCAGGGGCAGCAGGCGTCGACGCGGCGGGGGAGGATTCGGCGAGTGTGAGGTTGGCGAGAGCGGAAACTGGCGCGGTCGAAGTAGTGGATGGCGAAGGGGAGGCCTTCGCGGATCCAAAAGTTGGTCGCGAGGTCGATTTGGCTGAGGAAGCGGTCGGAGTTTGGGAGGCGAGCGGCGTTGAGGGTGCAGGAGTAGAGCTCGGTACGGATGCAGGCGTCGCGGCTGGTGTAGATGGTGCGACTTCTGTTGTTTCGGTTGGTTGAGAGGCGGTCGAGCTGGCTGAGGGCGTCGCTGCTGGTGCCGGCTCCCTCTTGATCGGCGCCGATGCCTTCTTGCTCGGATCCTGCGCCACGAGATCGACGAGAGCGTCACCTCCCGCCTTCCACGCCTGTACATCCTGAGCGGGTGCTGTACGACGAGTATCAAGGTTAGCTTTCCGTCCTCTCGCCGAAGTCGAAGTCGAGGAAAAGAGCAACTTACCCCTCAAAGGGACAGGCGGGAACAGATCTGCATGGAAGTCGATGTACTGCCTCCGCGGCACCTCGAGAGGAAGCGGGATGACGGCTTCGTTGGTAAGAACCATCACGCGGTTGATCTCGGCCTTCATGAGGTTCAGCACGGAGGGAGGGGCGAGAGCGAAAGAGGCGATGGTGGTAGGAAGGGGAGTTCCGCCTTGGGTGAAGGTAGAAGGCCCGCCAATCTCGACCCAATGCAGAGTCATATCGCCCTGTTGCAGAAGAGGGAGTCAGCTCGGCTGCGAAAGGAGGGCCATGCCGAGAATGAGCTCACCCTGCCTGCGAGGTAGACAATGTTGCGCTCCTGATCGACGACGGGGAGCAAAACGCCAGTGTTGGAATCGAGGCGTTGAGTCTTGAAAGCCGAGCCAGAGCCAGCGTTGCGAGTGTCGAAGAGCGAGTACTCGCGATCGCGCATCTTGGAGAAGCCGGTCGTGAAGATCTGCTCCGAGGAAGCGCCGCCAAGCCAGACGTGGCGAGAGCATTTCATCCCTCCGTGAGCTTTGAACTCCTGCGGTTGGGTGAGTGAGAAGGGGTAGTCAGCGAAGGGACTCGACGAGAGTCGACCGAATCGCGCCTCACCAATGCCGCCTTCGTGCTATCCTTGCGCACATCCCAAAGCCTCAAAACACCGTCCTTGCCCGTCGTGCTGATCATTCGACCATCGCCAGACCATTTGGCGCTCCAGCTCGGGCTGCTTTGGTCGATCTGGAAAGCAGGAGCGCTCGCCTGCGATTGCACGTCGTAGATGGCGACGGTCGATTCTGAAGAGGCGAGAAGCAGAGATGAGGTGGTAGGATGGAAGGAGAGGGTGTCGATGGGTCGGGTTGAGGGGTGGGAGACCGAGAGGAGGGTGTTCGGCGCAAGCGAGCTGCCTTCGGAGAAGAAGGAGAGCGTTGGAAGCTCGTGGATGGCGATCTGTGGGAGAGGCAGATTAGCTTGCTCAACAAAGAGCGCAGGAGGAAGTCTGCGTACCTTGCCATCGTCGGTGCCCGCCGCGACGAGATCGTCGAAACGAGAGACGTCAAAGTCGGTGATGGCCCTCGAAGCAACCTGCAGAGTTGGTGCTCGCTGATTAAACTTTGCTGGCGAGTCGTAGCCGTGGCAAACGAGAGATCCTGTGGGGGGGAATGACCGTTAACTTTAAGTCCCAGCTGGGAGCTCGCAAACCGCCCACCTGAAGCGCTTCCTTGCGCGAGCCAGTATTCGGAACACGTCTTGATTAGGTCCGAAGAGTCGGAAGCTGCTGATGTGGATACGGGGAGCTCAGACCACCAAGCGTCTCGCTGTTGGGAGGGGAGAAGGGTGAGTGACATGCTCGGCGCCGAGCGAGGGGAAGGCACTCACCTTTCCGACTTGAGCGACGGCATTCTTGTATGGTGAGGAGTAGAACCGAGGAGCCATGTTGCGCTAGATCTGTTGGATAGCAGCCTGGGAGGGTAGAGTCAGCGCTGCTGAGCTGGAGACAATCTCGAGGGGTTGCTTGAAGGCCGATGGAGCTGACACGGGGCCACATCGCTCCAGAGTAGCTTCAGTTCAATATCGACGCTGCTGCTCTGCCTGCTGCTCTTCTCCAGCACCTTTCGGCCTCCCCACAGCTCCTACTCGTGTCCCTCGGCAAGCGCTCCTCGCTGGCCGCGCCGAGCTCCAGAGAAGCAGCATCTGCTTGCGAGTATCCTTGAATCGGTTCTGAACGCTCTGCTCACTCTGTACGATGCTGCTGGTGGATCTGCGAGCTGTTCGAGTGCGTCGTCACCGGCGAGACGTGAGCTGAGGTGGTTGGAAGATGGGCGTTCGGCTTTGGAGCTGGTCGAGGGGACTCTGGATGGTCCTTGGTAGTGCTGAACGGTGTTACCAAGCTACAAGCAGGATATGGTCGATTCCCAAGCGGCTGAGCTCGGTTCGCAATTCGGCTTGAAGTCGAGTTCGAGCTTCCAAACCGGCTTAGCTTCCCTCCTCAACCTCGCTTTCTTCGTCTCTTTCGCTTTCGCCCACCTTTTCTACATTTCTACAACATGCCTTCCGTCCGCGACGTATCCCCATCAGCATTCGTGTCTGCCTACAGCAGTCATCTCAAGAGGTCGGGTAGGTCGCAATCCTTCTCGCTGGATTTGCTCGAATTGGAACGGTGCAGCAAGGGAGTAGGGAGGTCGGCGGGGGAGTCGGGACACAGTGATGGTGATGCTTGAACATGCTGGGGAGGTTAGGAAACGCTGGGAGACGGGCTACAGCGGCCAGGTTGGCGGCGAGGTCGAGTTTTTCTCGCTGGGCGCTGAGGACAGCGGCGGCTTCGGATGGCGTGGGAAGCTCGCACGGGGTATTGAGGTGCATGCTTTGGGGGGCGATGAGAAGCTCGCTGGGGGTGTGAAGATGGATATCGATGAGGATGGGCCGGTGGTACTCTGTATAGCTCTTGGACTTAGCACCTTATGTGGTCCGAAAGGACTTGTCATTGTCTTAGCTCTCTAGTAGTCTTCAACTTGGGTCGTCCCCTTCTCTCGCCCTTTCCCCCTCTTCACGTTGACGATGGAAGACCAGCGATGGTCGTCCGGAGACGGGCGAGGTGGGAAGGCGGCAGCGGAATGGACGGTTGACCGAGCTCGGACGAATGATTGCGATGGCGAGGTGTGCTTCGTCTGAGTAGCTTTGCAGTCGTAGCATTTGCTTGTTCTTGTCGTAGTCATCTTGCTCGCCTTCGACCAGCCGCAATTTACCGTTCTCTCCTTCAGATCCTTCGACCGAACTCGCGAACATCGACTAACCCACCATCCGCTGCACAGGCAAGCTCGAGGTCCCCACCTGGGTTGACATCGTCAAGACCGCTCCTTCGAAGGAGCTCGCTCCCTACGATCAGGACTGGTTCTACATCCGTGCTGGTAAGTTCTTTCCTCAGCGCTCTCCCTCGGCCATCGAAGAAAGCTAACCCTCCTCCCTAACAGCCGCCGTCGCTCGTCACATCTACCTTCGCAAGCACGTCGGTGTTGGAGCCCTTCGCAAGGTCCACGGTGGTGCCATCAACCGCGGCAACCGTCCTTCTCACCACGCCGACGCTTCGGGCTCGGTCGAGCGCAAGATCCTCCAATCGCTCGAGAAGATTGGCGTCCTCGAGAAGGACCCTCGTGGAGGCCGCCGCATCTCCCAGGACGGTCAGCGTGACCTCGACCGCATCGCATCGGCCATCGTCGAGGCTGCTCGCGAGGAGGAGGAGGACGAGGACGAGGACGACGAGGTGAGTGGAAGCCTCGACCGAACCTAGAGTACAGACGAGATCGACCGCTAACGATCACTCTCGTTCGCAGTAAACTTTCTTTCGTCGTTTGGAGGTGATCGCATTGCTGTTCGGGAGGAGACGTTCGGTTCTTGTGGCAGCTGCTGAAATGCTCGGCGCTCCCCCGCTGTTGTTTGTACTACGTTACTTCTCTCGACTTCCTCCGCCACTTGATTCGGTGCACGACGACAGAATTCTCGCTTCCTAATCCTGCTCTTCACCGCTCGAGTTGCCCACGCTCGGCGACGAGCCAGCCCCGACGAGCAGAACGCCGACCTTGCTTCTCTGCACTTTTCCCCGAACCCGAGTCGACTGAGGTCATTCTCTATTCAACCCCGCACTCCGAGCAGAGTGGTGTGATGGCACCGCACGCGCTGACTGAGCTCCGAAGTCCGACTCGAAGTCGCTTCTCCCCGACCGATGCAAGCGTGTAGGCCGGTTCGTCGACTTGGCTGCTTGCTTCCTTGCATCTCGGCTCTCTCAACACCGACTACTACTCTTCAGCAGCACTATGGGCGTCCCCGACATTTTCCTTCCTGCGCCTGAGCCAAAGACGGCGCTCGGTCGACACCGACTTCTCTCTCCCACTGCTGGTGTCCGCGTTTCGCCTCTTCAGCTCGGTGGTGGGTCGCTTGGAAGCGCTTGGACGGATCTCACTGGTGAGTAGATTCTTCAACCTCGAGCGACCGAATGCTGATCTCGGTCGGGCTTCGCAGGCGCCATGACCAAGGAAGCGAGCTTCAAGCTCCTCGACGCCTTCGTGGAGGCCGGCGGGAACTTCATTGACACGGCCAACAACTACCAGAACGAGGAGAGCGAGCTCTTCATCGGCGAGTGGATGGCCGAGCGCAAGAACCGTGACCGAATCATCCTCGCAACCAAGTTCACCGTAGGTCTCCTTCGGCGTTGGTGTCCGAGCAGTTTTCGGACGGTCGAGAGCTCGTGCTGAAGCTTTCTCATCTGCAGACCAACTACCGCGCCTACGCCGATGGCAAGAACGAGTCCATCAACAACTCGGGCAACCACAAGAAGTCGCTGCACCTCTCCCTTCGCGATTCGCTCAAAAAGCTGCAGACCGACTACATTGACATCCTCTGTATGTCTCTCTCGCAGCACGCTTGTTATTTACGGGCCTTGCTGACCTCGCTATTCCCTTGCAGACCTTCGTGAGTCGACGAAACCTCTTCGGCGCAAGCTCGGCGTTCGCAAGCTAATCGTCCGCTCTCTCTTCTCGCAGACTGGTGGGACTGGACTACCTCGATCGAGGAGGTGATGCACTCGCTCGATATCCTCGTCAAGCAGGGTAAGGTTCTATATCTCGGTATCTCGGACACGCCCGCCTGGATTGTCGCCGCCGCCAACACCTACGCTCGGTGAGTTTACTTCGCGGGACGAGGTCGGTTGAAGACGCGAGCTGACTTGTCGCGATTACACCCTACAGCGAGAAGGGACTCGCCCCCTTTGTGGTCTATCAAGGTCGCTGGAACGTGATGGACCGAGCCTTTGTGAGTTGCCTGACCTCTCGGCGGTCTTTCTGCGCTCAAGCCGGCGCTAACCTCCGCCTTGTCGTCGAATAGGAGCGCGACATCATCCCCATGGCTCATCACTTCGGCATGGCCCTCGCTGTGTGGAACGCGATGGCTGGTGGGCATCTCCAGACGAAGAAGCAGGTGAGCTCGGCGTTTCCTCCTGCCTGCCGCTCCCTTCCCGTGTCCCTCCCGAGAGAGACAGCATCGTACTCGAGGAGACTTCGAGCTGAATTCCCTTCGTTCGCAGCTCGAGGAGCGCAAGAAGAATAACGAAGCCCTTCGCTTCAGCTTCGCCGGGCCCGAGCAAACCGAGGAGGAAGAGCGCTTCTCGGCTCTGCTCGCCAAGATTGCTGCCGAGCACAACATCGAGTCTGTGACTGCTGTTGCTCTCGCCTGCGAGTCGTGTTGTCTACAATTCCTCCTGCGCACGCCGGCTGACTCTCGCCTTCGCTCGCAGACGTTCTTTCCAAGACTCCCTACGTCTTCCCCATCGTCGGGTGAGCTCTTCTTCGTCTTCTGTGGCGCTCGACCGAGCTAATCTTCCTTTCATCCCCACAGCGGACGCAAGGTCGAGCACTTGCACGACAACATCCAAGCCCTCTCCATCAAGCTCACCGCCGAGCAGATCAAGGAGATCGAGGGTGAGTTCGAGGGCGGGCATGCTGCTCTCTCGGGTGCTCGAGCTGACCTGCTTCCCTCTTCGCGACAACTCGCAGACGCCAAGTCGTTCGACCCCGGGTTCCCTCACGACCTCGTCGGAGGCAACAGTTCCTTCCCCGGTGTCGACCAGGCTTTCCTCTTCAAGGCGAGCGGCACCCTCGATCTCGTCAAGGCATCGGCTCCTCTCTAGGGTATCGGACCGTAGCAAGAAACTGAAAACATCATTGGCTGGTTCGTAGACGTTGCGATGCTCGCGAGGGAGGAGAGGAAGCTCGCCGGCTCGGAGTTCGCTCTCGGCGCCTTCGCTGTTTTGCTCTCTCTCGTACTCGAACTGGGCTATACTGAACTAAATGCGAATTAAACTGTTCCAAAAAGTGATACAAGAGCTACTGCTCGATGAACTAGACTACAACAAAGTCCTCAGCGGGCTCCTCAGCTTCTTCAACTCGCCCGAGCTCGACCTTCTCCAGCATGACCCCGTCTTCGCCCAGCTTGTGCGCCTGCTGTACTACGTCGTCGATGGCGGCTTCAATGTCTGACTCGTCGACATAAAGGGTGTCATCCGAGTCTGCGTCTGAGGAAGCGGCCCATTCAGGCGAGGGGTAGAGCGTTCGGCGACTGAGGGGTGGAAGGAATCGAGGCGGAAGAGGTGGAGGTGAGAGGTGTTGAGGCGTCGGAGGGGAGAATAGTAGAGTAAGGGGTCTCGGCAGCAGGAAGCGGGGAGGAGGAAGGCTCAATGGCCGTCGCAAAACGGAGCGCCGAGCTGAGAAGGGGAGGAAGCTCATCCGAATCGGTGGAGTCTGGGAGAGGACGAAAGTCAGTGCACGCTCGAGCGATGAATGAGGACGCAGCATGAACGGGCTGCTCTCCGGCGGGGTGACGAAGATGCTCGCGCCTGCTCCTCATCGGGCTTCAGTGGCTGCTCCTTCCGAGTCCCGGCCTTCGCCGAGCCCGAGGGCCCCTCACCTCATTCAGCGCACCCAGCTTGACACGAACACCCTCTCGCATGTAGAGCGATAGGTTGGTTTCCTTCTGCGTCTCTCTCATGCGCTGCCGCATCGATATTGCTCAAAGCAAAACGCAGCAGGAGGCTCAGGCTCAGCCGAGCGAAGCGGCGAGTGTGAGGGCCGAGAGACCGCTGTAAGCACGGGCAAAGCAGCGAACAACCCACAAACGCTGGAGAGGCAGGATTTCAGTTGAGCAAGACACGCGATCCAAGCCCCCCAGTCAAGCAAGCCCGAGGAAGAGAGCAGAGTCGCGGAAGAGCCGTCGCCGAGACGGGCACCGTTCGAGCAGGAATAGCAGTCGAGACCAGCAGTGGCAGGTCGGAGGTAGCGTGGAACCATCTGGAGAGACTAGATGAATGCACAGTGTACCGATGCACGCGGCAACGAAGGAGGCGAGGCGAAGCGACGCTGAGGGGAAGGGCCGAGCAACGCCCAGCAAAAACTGCAAGCAAACCCGACCATACAAACATTGAGCCTTGAAAAAATCCACCTCCCTCGCCTCCTCCCTCAACTCCTTCTCCTCGCCGTCTTTCAACTTCACCTTCCTCTTCCCTCACTCACCTCGAGACGGTACTGCGACACGGTTGAGCTTCATTTATGGAGTTGGTCGGCCGCAAACGGTGCGCTGGAAGGCGTTAGCGGGGCTTATGAGCTCGCTGTCTCGGNNGTGTTTGCGAATTCAAACTCATACAAAAAAAATAAAAACAACTCCTCGTTAGTCTAGTGGTTATGATCCGGCTCTCTCACAGCCGTGGCCGGGGTTCGATTCCCCGACGGGGAACTCCTTTTTGCCATTTCGGCTTTGGCCTGTAGTCCTTCCACTGGCTGGCCCGAGCTTCCTTTTCGCTACTGGCGACTAATTCACCCCTTGGGAACTCGCAGGTCAAACTTTTTGGCTGCTCTGACCGCGCTACGAGCTCCCTGGCCCGTCTGATGGGCTTCAAAGAGTCTGCCATGGCATCAATCAAGTCGACGACTGCATTGATGCACCACAGAACCCATATCTGCACTCCAAGCACCTTGAGACGACGACGCGCCTCACTTTGCACGTGACCTGAGCGAACAGTTGAGTGAGCATTGCGACGCGAGTGCGCCAGCCTGTATCGGACTACAGCTCTCCAGATTCGCGCTCTCGAGTGTTCGCAGTGCAAAGAAGATGTAGATAGAGGATTGTGGCGATATCGCGGCACAGAAAAGAGTTGACAACAGGGTAACGAAGAAGTACGAAGGTAGTGCTCTCCAAGAGATGATGGTAAAGACGAGAAAATTATTCCTTGTCTCCCTTCTTGGACTTCCTGCAAGTGTGAGAAAGCACAAGGTCAGCCAAAGGTCGAGGTGCAAGAGCAAACACGGCGTGACGTACTGGGGGAGAAGCTCGGAGTGGATGTTGGGGAGGACTCCACCTTGGGAGATGACAACGTGTCCAAGGAGACGGTTGAGCTCCTCATCGTTCTGTTGTAGTACAGTAAAGGTCAGCCAAAGTCGACGAGGGCAAGCCAAGTCCGAAGGGGGAGGGGAACGTACGCGGATGGCGAGCTGAAGGTGACGGGGAATGATGCGGGACTTCTTGTTGTCGCGAGCAGCGTTTCCAGCGAGCTCGAGGATCTCAGCGGAGAGGTACTCGAGGACGGCGGCGAGGTAGACTAGAAGAGAGAGGAAAGGGTCAGCCTCAAGTTCGAGCGAAACAAGGCAAACAAAGGCGAAGGCGACTCACCGGGAGCTCCAGCTCCGACACGCTGAGCGTAGTTTCCCTTGCGAAGGAGACGGTGGATACGTCCAACGGGGAACTGAAGTCCAGCCTTGGCCGAACGGGACTGAGCCTTGTCGGCGGCGGCGGCTCCGGCCTTTCCTCCAGACTTTCCTCCAGACGACATGTTGTAGGTAATTAAGGTGGGTGGGGTGAGGGTGGGTGAAGTGAAGGCGGCTTGCTGTGTAGCGGAGTAGTGTGAAGAAGGAAGAGAAGAGAGAGGGAGAGGAGAAGAGGAGAAGTGGTGAAGAGACGGAGCTGGGTGCGTTGGCTTTCTGGCCTACCTCAACCTAGGCATGCGAGAACGAGAACTCGAGCTGAGTATATGCCATCGCCGTATCCGTTCAGATTTGGGCCCAAGGGGACTTTGGCGCCAACTCGGCTTTGCTCTCTCTTCTTCCTACATCTCACTTCAACCCGCCTACTCCCTTCTCACCCACCCAAATCAACACTTAATCCACTACAATGGCCCCCAAGTCCGCCGCCGCCGAGAAAAAGCCCGCCTCCACCGCTGGCAAGGCCCCCGCCTCCAAGGCTCCCGCTGGAAAGGCTCCTGTACGTTCACCAGTCTTCGCTTTGAAAGGAGATTAGAAACTGACCCTCGCTGCTCTCCAACAGGCCAAGAAGGCCGTCAAGAAGGCCCCCGCCGCTGACGGCGACAAGAAGAAGAAGCGAAAGATCCGCAAGGAGACCTACTCCTCGTACATCTACAAGGTCCTCAAGCAGGTTCACCCCGACACTGGAATCTCCAACAAGGCCATGCTCATTCTGAACTCTTTCGTCAACGACATCTTCGAGCGCATCGCCGGCGAGGCCTCCAAGCTCGCTTCTTACAACAAGAAGTCGACCATCTCCTCGCGCGAGATCCAGACTTGCAAGTCTCTTTTTCCTAACCTCCGCTTTCTACGCGCCCTTGCAAACATTGGCTGACTTTCCCTTGTCTCGCAAACAGCGGTCCGCCTCATCCTTCCCGGAGAGCTCTCCAAGCACGCCATCTCTGAGGGCACCAAGGCCGTCACCAAGGTGAGCTTTCACAGTACATTCGATCCCGAGCTCGCCGCTGACCCTCGCCTTCCCCCTGCAGTTCTCTTCCTCCAAGTAGAGACTTGGGCAGCGCCGCTCTTCACCCTTCGTTCTTCTGAGTTTGATCCCTGTTGCCAACACTTTCCACGCCAATAGTCATTGTGCCGTACCCTCATTTGTCCTCGTCCCGCGAACTTGAGAGCAGCAGCAGCAGCACAAACAGCGAGCAAATCCCGTGACCGTTGCTTCAACGCGACGGGAATGTTGAGGGATGCAAGCGCGCTGAGAATTTACTGCAGAGTTGGAGAAGTGCAGAATAGCTGTAAGCTGACATCCTCGCGGTAATCTGCATGGCTGTCGGGCTCAGATTGTCGCTCCTCTGAGCACCGAAGCCCTTCGGCGAAGAGCTCTCGCGCCGACCTGCTCGCTCGCCAAGGCCTCTCACAAAGCATGGAGCATGAACAAGTGGCTCACAAGAGTCTACACACACCCCACCGCTAATGAACACAACACTTTCGTTTGACTAGAGAGAATATCAAGACAGAGAGACCTTCCTCGCTCCTCCTACGCGCTCGATGGCGCTCCTCCATCCGAGACCGTCCTGTACGATGGGTCCGGGCTCCGTGAAGGACTGCTCCCTGCACTCCGCGATGCGCTACCCTTCGACGAATGGCTTCCCGCCCTCGAGAGCCGACCGAGCCTCGTTGCCGGCAGCTCGAGCTCGAAGGAGCCCGATCCCGTGAGGTTGGGCATCGTCGGCGCTGGAGCTGCGGTGCCAGCGGAGGGTACGCTGCTGCTGTCCTGGTCCGAGCTAGGTAGTCCGAGAGCGGCGCGCTGCTTCTGGACCTTGGCGGCAGCGGCGTTGAGGGCTTCCAGGAGGGCGGGGACGAGGATGGGCTTGGAGACGTAGCCACTGCGACGATGAGAAAGAAAAATCTTGTGAGTAAAGAGGCCGAGTGCAGGATGTAGTCGAGCCGACTCACTCTCCACCGGCGGCGATGCACATCTCCTTGTCGCCGCTCATCGCGTTGGCCGTCAAACAGACGATCATGGGCCTATACGGGGAGAGCGAAGAGCGAGGCTTAGCAACGGGAGAGTATCACAAGGAAAGAGGAAAGACGTACCGCTGAGCTGGATCGGGCATGAGCTTGCAAATCTCGCGAGTCGCTTCGAGGCCGTCCATTCGAGGCATGTTGACGTCCATGCTGTAGTAGAAGAGCGTAAGTAAGAGCGGTCAGAGACCGAAGGAAGACTCAACGCACAAGATGATGTCGTAACGCTTCTTCTGCACCTTCTCGAGCGCAATCAAGCCGTCCTCGGCGATGTCGGTCGTGTAGCCGATTCGCTTGAGTAGATGGGTGATGACCTTGACGCTGTGGAGGGAGAGAAGAAGGTCAGCGCGAGAAGGCAAAGCGATGGACAAGAGCAGCGACATACTTGATCGGGTTGTCTTCGGCGCAGAGGATGGAGAGCGGCGCGCGCTGAGCTTGATTGGTGGGGAAGGGGCTGGTCGTCGTAGGAGGAGGTGTCGCCTTCCGAAACTCGCTAGCGGGGAAGACCTGGCGCAGCGTGTGGTGTAGACGATTCCGCTTGATCGGCTTGATGAGGAACTTGCAATCCAGCTGGCGCATCTCCTCGTAGATGGGGGATCCCATGCGCGTGAGAGCAATGACGGGTGTGTTGATCTCCTTTTGACGTAGACGACGAAGGAGGATCTGCGCCGCAAACTGCGAGCGAAGCGAAAGGTCAGCGATGCTCGGGAAGGAGAAGGCGGTGAAGCGGAGCGAGACGTACGCCGGGCAGGAAGACGTCGATAATGATGACATGGTGCGGTTGTCCAGCCTCGTGAGCAGCGACTGCGGCACCGTAGGCGTTGGAGACGTCCACGGGAGCGTCTGGTACCAGACCGAAAGACGAGACGAGCTGCTGAAGCACGAGTCGGCTCGTAACGTTCTCGTCGACGATGAGGCACTTCTTGCCGACGAGATCTGGGTTCTGCGCTGCCGCGTAGAGGTCGACCTCGGGAGACTCGGCCGTGGGAACGTTGAGAGTGACGGTGAAGGTCGAGCCCTTGCCGACTTCCGACTCGAGCTCGATGTCGCCGCCCATGAGCAGCGAGAGCTTGCGCGAGATGGCGAGTCCGAGTCCAGTACCTCCGAACTGCTTGGTCGTCGCCGAACCCTCAGCTTGAGAGAAGACGCTGGGGACGAGGAGGGATCAGCTAAGAAGTCGAGGAGAGATCGACAAGGCAACGAACCGGAAGAGACGACCAAAGTGCTCCTTGGCGATACCGATACCCGAGTCCTTGACGGCGATGGTGACGCGGCACATGTCCTCGCCCGCCTCCGATTTGCGAGCGATGGGTTCGGAGCGCGCCGTGACGATGATCTCGCCGTCCTGGGTGAACTTGACGGCGCTGTTCGGGAGGAAGGGAGATCAGCGAGGGCTCTGCAGTACATAACAGAGCAAAAACTCTTACTTGGAGAGCAGGTTGACGACGATTTGGCGCAAACCTGGAGATGCGAGGGAGTCAGCGGGAGGACCGAGCGCCGAGCCGACTCGAGAATTCACGAGTGAGGTCGCCGACGATGTTGATGTCGCCTTGCTCGATCACGAGAGCCATCTCGACCGACTTGGTAGCCGCGCGCTCGGCAAGCATGTCCATCGACGACTCGAGGACGTTGCGAAGCTGCACCGTGTCCTTGGAGAGCTCGAGATGGTCCAGCTCGATCTTGCTGTAGTCGAGGATCTGTAGCAGGAGAAAAGGTGAGCGGAAGAAGTGTAGAGAAGAAGCCGCCCGAAGCCTACATCGTTGATCTGCGAGGTGAACGAGGGTCAGCAAGGAGTGGGACGACGCTCGACGAGGACGGAAACTCACCACGACGAGCAGCTCCTGACTCGAGTTCTTGATCGTCTCGACGTAGTCGGTCTGCAGAGAAAACGAGTCGTCAGCCGTGATCTCGATCAAACCGCCGCACTCGCACGCACCTGAACAGGGTTGAGCGAGGTATCGAGCAAGAGACCGGCAAGAGCAACCACGGCGTTAAACGGAGTACGAATTTCGTGACTCATGTTGGCTGTTAGGAAGTAGAAGTCAGTGAAGAGCTCGACGAAAGGGAAGAGGGGCGGGAAGCTCACCCAAGAACTGCGACTTCATCGCCGTCGCCGACTCGGCAATGTCCTTCGCGCTCCTCATCTCAGCCTGCGCTCGCTCCTTCTCGGCCACCTCAGCCTGCAGCAAATCGTTCTTGTGCCGCAGTTCGAGCGTGCGGTCGGCGACGGTGCCCTCGAGGTTGCGGTTGTAGCCTTCGAGTGCCGCCTGCGAGCGCTTGAGGTCGGCGTTGGCGGCCTTGAGGTCTTGCACCAAGCGAGCCTTCTCGATAGTCGCGGCGGCTTGACCAGAGATGAGCGAAAGGATCTCGAGGCGGTCGGGCGTCTGCGAAGCGGCAAGGTCGTCAGTGAACGATTCTCCTCGAGAGCGAGAAGAGCGACGACAGCGAGCCGAAAACTCACAAAGGCGTTGCGAGTCTGCGAGTTCTCCATGTACATAACACCGATGACGCGCTGTTGATTGGCGAGAGCGAGGCAGAGGATGGAGAGCGGCTTCTGTTGGTTGAGATAAGGGTCCGAGATGCTCTCGCCGAGGGCGTCGAGCGTGTTGACGACCATGGCCTTGGAGCGAGCGACGTAGTTGATGACGCTGCAGGGGTCTGTGATGCGAAAAGGAGATTCAGCTCGCTGTTGAAGACGAGGGAACGACGAAGCAAAGACTCACAGCGATCGGGCTGGACGTCGATGGCGTCGAGACGGCGGAGATGCTGAGTCTCGCTTGAAGTCGACTTGGCGATAGCCTCGGCGCAGAGAGTTCCACCTTTGTCGAGAACGAGGAGGCACATCTCGGCGCCTGCTGTACGAAGAGCGAGGGAGAGGAGCTTGGAGACGACGCTGTAGGAGAAGGCGACCGATCAGCTCGGCTCGTGCGATAACGGAAGCGAAAAGAGCGACTTACCCATCGACCGAGAGCTCCATGGAGATGACACTAGAAGCGGAAACGACGGTACGAAGATCGAGTTCGGTGGCGAGATGAGAGCGCGACATGTGCTCCGACGAGTGACCGGTGATGCTCTCGCGATGCTGACTATCGCTGAGGATGTCGTGTCCTTCTCCCGTCGAATGGGAATGCGAGCCATGCGATCCAAACGAAGGCGTCCGCTTGGGCTTGGAAGGTCGATCCAACGTCCAAGTCGTATGGCTCGACGAGGCGACTTCATCTCGGTGCGTCGACGACGTCTGATCGAGATCATCGTGATGCAGAAGCTCGTTCGACTCGTCGACGGCGGAGAGACTGGACGCCTGATCGAGGCCGTTGGGTCCATCGCGAGAGCCGGAGGAGATGCTGCCTGCGCGAGGGGTGGAGGGAGGAACGACGGTCGGGAAGAGATGAGGGTACTCGTTGGTCATGGCGATGACCTTGGGTTGGCAACCCCACTTGCTCCAAAGATCTCGAGCTTCGATGAGGTATCCCGCGCCGAGCTTGGGCGAGTTGAGCATCTTGGCGCATCGTTCTCCCATGCAGGCGGCGAGGTGGATGTAGTCGACGGCGAGAGCGGCGGCGATTGCATCGTCGTAGAGCGAGAGGGCGGTTTGCCTATCCCCGCTGGCGCGAGCGGCTTCGGCGTCGAGCCAGAGCTTGAGCGAACAAAAGTTGTCGGCTTGGGTGAGGGCGAGCTCACCCATCGTCTTGTTGGTGGCGGCGAGGGTGTCGAGTTGCTCCTTGGTGAGGATCGAGAACTCGTCGTAGAGGGTGATGGCTTCGAAGAGTTGGAAGAAGACCGGGTAGATGAGACCTTGAGCCTGTCGACGGGAGAAGAAGGTGAGCTCGGGAGTCGACGAGGAAGGGATCGAGAAGCTTACACCAGCGATATGCAGACGTCCAGACTTGACCGAGTCCTTGGCGCGCTTGAGGTCACCGAAGAAGACAGCCGTCATAAGCTTGAGCATGTGGAAGAGGTGAATGGTGACCGAGTCTGCGAGGGATGTCAAACGGCTCAGCTCAGATCTCCCGCAAAAGTAAAAACAGCTCCTACTCACACTGCTTCTCCTCGCAAATGTGGTAATCGGCGAGACCGAACGCCTCGCCCTCCAGCTCGCTCGGATCGGCCGCTCGTCCCGTGAGGCAGAGGGCCGACTGATGTACGACGGCGATGTAGAGGGTCGAGAGCTCGTGACGGAACTTGCGGACGAGGACGGTGAAGCGTTCGAGGTTGCTCGAGACCTCGGGAAGGGGAACGCCCTGCGAAAGGGAAGGAGGGTTAGCGATGAGGAGGGAACGAGCGGCGGCGACTAACGCAGAGGATACTGTAGGCTGTTGAGGGAAGAGAGGGTCAGTCACTTGAGAAGCTCAAAGCGAAAGCGAACCGACGAAAAACTCACAGCAAAGCTCTCCGCACCCGAATCCAACGTACTCGGCGTCTCGATACTCGATCCCGTAGGCGATGGCCTTCCTAAACGACGGCAAAGTGGCCCTAATAGGCATACTCCACGGCGCAACATGACTGGAATAAACCTTGTACGTGGGGCAAGCGAGGGGCGTTCCACCATACTTCTCAAAGTAGCGAATCGCGGCCGTTCCATACGCCAACGACTCCTCCAACTCGCCATATATGCCGTGAACGAGGACGGCGAGGAGGGTGAAGAGGAAGGCGCCGGCGTCGTCGAGGCCGTGTTGGTGGGTTGCTCGGGCGGCGAGGGAGGAGAGGGAGCCGAGCAGGTCGATACGGGTGAAGTAGATGGGAGGGACGAGGGCGGCCATCACTTGTTGAGCGCCGCAGGTGACGACGTCGGTCATGCGAGGTCGGTCGTCGAGGTGCTGTTGTTGGTGATGGAGGGGGAGGATCAGCGAAGGTTTGAAAGCGAGCGCCGAGAAGTTGGCTCACTGCAATCGACTCTGAAGTAAACCCCAGCTCATGCCTGATAGTCTCGGCCAACTTTGTCGCCTCCTCCGTATCGTCCGGCAAGTTAACACCCACCATGGCGAGTCCCTCCCTACCAATTTCGATAGCTTTGGTCGAATCTCCCATGGCCGAAGCCGAGCGAATGGACCTCGCGTAGACCCGTAACTTGGCGACCGTATCCTTGGAATGATCGAGGAAGATGCGAACGTATTCTTGAGAAGCGGGGTAGTCGCTGTTGTTGGTGGAAAAGGGAGGTCAGCCTCATCGCCGAGCGAGCGCTCGAAAGCCGAAAGATCAAACGAGAAAAGCTCACGTAAGGGAATACTCCACCTCCACCAACGCCTCCGTCACCAAACCCATCAATTCAGGCCTCCCAACCCACCCACCATTGCCCAACAGGTCCCACGCAATCTGCAAATACTTTCTCGCGCCCTCAAAAGCCGTAGCCTTACTCGCCTTTGTCGCCGCCAAATAATTATACCGAGCCAATTCATCCCGTTCGTCCGTGGTGGAAAGGATATCGATACCAAAGTTTAGTTGGTTGGCGAGATCGAAGATGCGGTCGTAGGTCGCTTCTTCGGAGAGGGAGTGGACGAGGCGTTGGCCGATTTGGTAGTGCATTTGAGGACGGTCGGAGGGGGGTACGAGGGCGTAGGCGGCTGTTTTGAGTGAGGCGAGTGAGGCGAGATGGGAGACGGAGACGAGGGATTAGCAACTCGGTCGGAGAAGCGCGCGCCGAGCCAAGCGAGCGAAAAAGAAGCCGACAACGACCACTCACCCTGCTGACACCGATCATGAAAGAAGCGATAAAACTCGACCCTCATCTTTGGAGTCCCACTCGACAGCGTCCTCAACGGCTTCTTAGGCAACCTCGGCCGAGCCTGCTCCTCCGCGTCGCCCCCTTCATCGTCCACCTCCATCTCCACGACCTGGGCCAAACTCGCCCTCCTACTCCTCGAACCAGCACCATCCTTGAGCGTCTCCCCCTCCCCCTCCTCCCCCTCATCAACCACCACCTCCCCCACAGGAACCAACATCCCTTCCTCAACCGCCTCTCTCAAATCCCCCTCCAACTCGCCCACCGTCCTCCCGGTCGCTCTGGCGAGGGTCTCCGCACTCAATTCCTCATTCCCCAAACAAGCGGCGATCATCAATGCCCTCCGAGTGGCCGGAGAGAACTTCATCATCTGAGCGAGAAGGAGTTCGACCACGTCGGTAGAGATGGATTTGAAGGCTATTAGGTCGAGATCGAATACCCAACGATGGAGGGTGAAATCAAAGGTGAACATGCCGTCTGCGTTGAGGGCTTTGAGGAGCTGTTGGTCGTGACGGCGGCGAGAGATTAGCTCGGCTCGGCTCGGCTCGGCGAAGAAAGGAAGAAGTGAGGGAGAGGAGAGAGAAACCCACCTGAGCAACAAACAACGGACTCCCACTAGTCCTACTCAAAATCACCTCACTCAACGTCCTAATACCCGGATCCATCTCCCTCTTCTCCTTCTCTCTACTCTTCCCCTCCTGCTCAGCAACGACCATCTCCGGAGTCCTCAAACTCTCTCCCACGAAATCCATCACGTTCCTCAAACTCAGTGGTTCGAGGAGGATTTCGAGGCGTTGTGGAGGGGGCGGGAGAGAGGGGAGCAGGAGGGTAGAGACGATGTGAGTGGGGGTCACTTCGTTGTCGCGGTAGAGGCAGAGGAGGAGGATGGGGTGGGAGGACGGCTGCTGGTTTGATGCTTGCGCTGTTGGTGCGGGTGCGGCTGCGGTGGTGGTGGTGGTGGAGGAAGAAGGAGGAGGAGGAGCGAGTTTGGGCGAAGAGGGAGCGGAGGAATCGAGTGAGGGAGTTGTTGGCGCGTGTGGATCGGGAGGGGAGGAGGAGAGGAGGGAAAGGATGAAAGTGATGTCCGAGGGAGTGGACCATTGGAGGTCGTCTGTTTTCATCGCGGGCGAGCGAGCGAGCGAGGGAGAGGGAGAGGAAGGGGGTCAGCGACCGCTCGGCTCGGCTAATGAGAAAGGGAAAGAAGGGAAGAACGGCGTACCGAATACTAAAACCAAAGGTCTCCCCTCCCTCGCAAACACCTTCAACACCCTCAATACACAATCCCTAAACCTCTCCTCACTCTCCTTGGCTCCCAAAACCGGCACGGGCGGTAGCGTGTCCATCCAACCCGGCTCAAACACATTCTCCAACGTCGGCAGTACATCGGCAAGTACATGACCTTCCTTGCCGAGGGCGTGAGAGATTCGTCGACGCCAGAGGATGAGCTTGGGAGTTGGTTCGGAGAGGATTTGACGGAAGAGGTTGGAGAGGGCTTGAGAGATGGCGAAGAAGGGGACGGGGGATTTGATTTGATCTGTTGTGTTGTGTTACGGGTGAGGCGGAGGTGAAGGGGAGGAGGTGGTGGGGAGCGAAGAGGGAGAAGAAGGGGAACGCCGAGGGAGGAGGAAGGGTGAGGTCGACGAGGGAATGGAGGATGAGATGGGGAAGGAGTGAAGAAGGGAAGAAGAAGAAGAAGAGGTCAGCGCACACTCTCCTCCTTCATCTCATCTCACCCCCATCCCCATCCCCTCCCTCCCCTCCTTCCTCCTCCCTCCTTCGTCCCCGCTCGTCAACCTCTCATCGCCGAAACTCAAACTCACCAAACTTAACAGCCGCCCAAAACCCTTTCCTCCCCCTCCTCTTGCCCGTCCCTCCCTCCCCCCCACCTACAGCGGGTCCTCTCAACCGTTCGACCAAACTCGTCTTGCCAATCCCCGAGCTACCCTTAACGACGACTACCTCTACCCTCCCGCTCTCTCGTACCTTCTCGTACGAAGCGAGGAGGGAATGGACAGAGGATTCTCGGCCGTACATTGTTGAAGGAGGGGGGAGTCGGAAGTGCGCGGCGGAGTCGATGGCGCCGGGGATGAAAGTCGGGGTTGGAGTTGCTGGAGGGGGGACGGCGGCGGCGGGGGAGGGCGAAGGAAGGGAGGTCGAAGGGGAAGCCCGTTGTCGAACGAGTGTAGCGACCATCTCCAAATCTACAATCAACCCCTGACTAGTTTGATACCTCTCCTCTGGACTCTTTTCCAACAATTTAGCCACCACCAACCCCAATTCCCTCGGTACACTCTCGTCCAAACTATCGACCATGACCGGTCTTCGAGCAATATGAGCATGTATAATCTCCAACGCATCCTCTGCTTCAGCGAAGGGTGGTCGACCGGTAAGGATCTCGAATAAGGTGGCGCCAATGGCGTAGTAATCTGAGCGATAGTCGGCGGATTTGCCGACTCGACCTGAGCACTCTGGAGCGAGGTAAGGTAGTGACTCCTCCTTCATCCCCCTCTCCCTAATCGGCGCGCTCCCCTCTCCTGCTTCACCCTCACCAAGCCCACCAACTCCCGCGGTCCTAAACGCGCAAGAGAAATCATGCACGTGTACTTCGTTGAAAATTGATGTTGAGATTGTTGTGGGACGGAGAGAGCCATGGACGATGTGGAGGGAGTGGAGCGAGGAGAGAAGACGGATGAGCTTGATTGTTAGGTCGAGAGTCGTTAGGAGGGTTGAGGGGTCCGTCCAGTTTGGTGCTGGGGGACGGGTGGAAGGGAGGAAGCGCTCGGAGAAGGCGAAGAGGTCGTCGTCGGCTAGGATTAGCATGGTCTTTGGTTGGGTGAGGGAGGGGAGGGGGAGCGGGAGCGGGAAGGTGAGGGAGAGGGAGAGGGCGAGGTGGTGAGGAGGGTTGGTAGGGATGAGTTGAGCGTAGAGTGAGGTGTAATAAGAAGCAACCAAGTCAGCTCAATCGTCCATCCCTCTCTCTCTCCCCCACCTCCCCTCCTCCTCGTTCTCCACAACCAGCTAGCTCTGTAAACTCACCCCCAATCTCCCAACCTCCCTCGCCAAGACTTTCGTAACATTACTAACGCCCTTATCCCTCAACGCATTCAACAACATGGTCTCCGCCTTGAACTGAGCGGCAACGGATGGTTTAGCCGAGAGTGAGAGCTTGAGAATGACCTTGAGATCGCCGCGGTGGATTGAGATGGCTCGACAGACTACTACGTCGTCGTAGTGGATTGAGAAGACTCGGACTGTTTGGGTTTATTGGACGGGGGTTAGCTGGGAAAGCTGGGAGAGAGAGGGAGAAGGAGAGACGAGACGAACCATCGCGGTATCCTTCGAGTAAGATTACGTCTCCCTTGTTGATGTGAGAGGAAGAACCTGAGTCAGAGTGAGTTAATTTGGGTCGTTGAGCTCGAGGTGTGGTAGTAGAGGATGAGCCAGTGGAGGAAGGAGGATGGGAAGCGGTTAAGCGGCTGGTCGATTGTGTTGTTGAGTTGTTGGCAGGATCTGTAGTGGAATGGGTTGAAGAGCGAAGGGAAGGGGAAGGTGGTGGAGGGGAACGCATAGTCGAATCGAGTGTAGTTGAATGACTAGTCGAGGGAGTAGATCGAGGTGAAGTGGTAGCAGTAGCAGTAGAATCGACCCTTCTGCGTTTGTTACTACCCGTACCACCACCGGGAGGGGCCATGTTGTACTACAGATTCAAGATTCGTCCCCTGAGAAACGAGTCGAAGAGCGAGAGACGAGATGAGAAGCGACAATTACAAGCAAGAGGGAGACCCGCCCTCGAGCGAATCCGAGGCTAGTTTGGGCAAGGCGAAGCGACCCAGTCGAAGAGGTCGCTTGTCTTGCGCTCATTACATTCGCTAAGCAGGTTATTACACTCTATTAAGAGCAGAGCAGTACTATCGCTCTCCCCGGGTAAGCCCTCTTCTACCCTCGTACACCTCTCTCGCGCGCTGACCTCTCTCTCATTCAACCTCTCAGCTCTCTCCCTCCCTCCCTTCCCTCTCAGCGTACACCTCTCGCTCGTCTCTGCGTTGAAACAATGGCCAAAGGACTATTCACAGTATTCCACGACAACACTGCACCTCCACCTCCCACCACTACCACCACCAAACCTCGCCGTACCGCCTCAACCCAAACGACAAACAACAAACCCTCGTCGTCCTTTGCCATCTTCAACGATTCGGCCTCCTCCAAGGCGGGTCTCGCTCCCAGTAATAAAGTCCTAGGCAAGGAGAATATCGATCCTTTTCACCCTTCTTCCCTTGCTGGAAACAAAGCAGGACTGGGCAAGAAGGTCTTGACGTCCAAGCTCGCCCCTCCTCGTCCTTCATCCTCATCCTCAGCAGCAGTATCCAAACCCATCTACCACGCCAATTCCAACCCAATCTGTACCGGCCTCCTCCGCACCCGCGTCCTTCCCCTCCCCGACGACCCAGCTCCCGCCCCTATCCCTGTCCATACCTCGGCGCCGACCCTCCCCCCTCCTTCACCGGCCTACTCCATCACTTCCACCTCTTCCCTCCACTCGGTCGACGCTCTAGGAGAAGGAACCCCAAACTCAGCGAGGGACTCAGGATATGCGAAGTCCATTTCGTCGTCGCCTTCTGTCCACTCGGACTCGGGCTCGGATTGCGACGAGGGAACAGAGGGATGGGCTTCGCGCAGAGAAGAATGGGAGGAGGAGAAGACGGTTAGGATTGGTGAGGTTGGTGAGAAGCGGAAGAGTAGGAGGAAGACCAAGCAGGGGCTAGAGGGGATCTCCGACCTCCAGGCTAATCGTCTCGCGAGGGGATTGACTGAATCGCCTTTAGCTGAGGTTCGTCGCCTTTGCCTCTTCCTCCTTCTCTCTCACTCTTGTGCTCTCACTGAGCCCCCCTCTCCCTCTCCACGCAGGTAACTCAAGCATTCACCACCCTCGGTTCCTTCTCCCTCCCTCCCCAGTCCCCCTCCCCCTCACCCATCACCCACGCCCCCTCACCCCTCTCTTTCGCCAAACCCCTCCGTCGATCCTCCCCTCCTCCCCCCAACCCCAAGCCTTACGCCTACCCACCAGCGACACAAACGATGAGGAAAAAGAAACCGGCGCCGAGTGGGAGCGTACCGTCGAGTCTTTTAGGCGGCGCTGGCGCGGGAGGAGGAGAGGGGAAGGCGAAGGCGGAGGGGGTTAGGAGGATGAGGGTTTGAGCTGGAGGTCGCTCGTTTTGGACCGCACGGCACGGCGCTCAAGGAGGAGGACGAGGAGGAGGAGCTCGCCCTAGGTGCTTCGAGGACGTTCATTGCGCACGCTATACCATCACCATCCCCCATCCCCATCCATCTGCACATATCCCCCTCACACGCACATAACACATCACATTCGATTTTCACCACCGACGTTCAGAGTCGCCCTTTCTCAACTCTCCCCTTTGGATTTCCTCCTTCCTCTCGCTTTGCACTCGGAGCTCAGCTCAACTTAGCGTTCGCTTAAAGCTTATGTATAGCAGTAGGACGTATGTAACGAAACGAACGAATGAACTACGTATCGTTTTGCCTGACTGACTCGAGGCGGGCCCGGGTTCGGCGCTCGGCGAACGATTCGATCTCGGCGAAGAAAGACGGGGGAAAGAGCGGAGAGCTTCGGTCCACCCACCCGATCTACATGCTTCCATCTACCTTTCCATCTACCTGACGGGGTTAGTCATCCCTCCCCCTCCCCGCCGTCAATACAGAGTCACCCTCCAGCACGCCGGCGGCCAAAACCCCCCTTGGCCGCTGAGCCTAACGATGAGTCGAACTTCGTCGGCGGGGCCTCCGCTCCCTGCCTCTCTTCGTCCTCACCTCGTCTCCTCACTCGAAGCCCCAACAGCCTCAATGGCCCAACCCATCCCCCTCGAAGCGGCCCTCTCCCTTCACTCTCTCGAACGACCCGATCTCCGCGCCGGCGGCGAACCAACTCGAGCTGCTTCCCAAGCACTAGGGAAGGGAGAGCAGCAGCAGGGAGAGGGAGAGCTATGGGTGGAAGGAGGGATCAGAGGATGGTGTAATTGCGCTGGAGCTTTCTTGGTCTTGTTGTGTACTTTTGGATGTGAGTAGTTCGCTCAGTAGGAGGAGCCGCGTCCTCGCGTCGAGCTGATCCTTCTCTCTTCTTGCGGTGTGCTGCAGATGCCGCTTCGTGAGTTCTCCTTAGGGCTTCCTGCTAGTAAGATCGAGACTAACCCTCCCTTGCTCCCTCCTATCTATCAAGATTCGGAGTCTATCAGAGTGAGCTTCTCGTTCGAAACCCGCGAGCTGAGCTGACCTCGACCGTCGCCTCGCATCCAGGCTACTACCAACTCAATCAATATAACCATCTATCCGCTTCTACCATTTCGTGGATGTGAGCCATTCTTCTCCTGCGCCTTCGCCGACGGCCGTGCTGCAGCTAAGCTCACTCACCCCCTCGCTTCACCGGTTCACAGAGGATCCACAGCATTAGGAATCGAGTTTTGCTTTGCCTTCGTCGCGGGACCATTATTCGATCGAGTGAGTTTGGAGGTCGATGAGGGGTTAGGGTTCGGCGCCGAAGGAGCTGAGGGATGAGCTGGGCGACAGGGAACTGCAGAGTGCAGGCTAACACTCGGACTGAATGGATGTAGGGCTACTTTCGGATATTGATGATTACTGGATCGGTCGGGTTCGCCGTTTGGTGAGTTTTTTCGCCGAGCTTTCGTCGCCGAGCACGTTTCGACAGCTGACCGCCTCCATCCCACCTTCCACATCTCCCCATCTCACTCCTCATCCTCTCCCGCTCCCCTCCATCTCCCCCGACCTCCAATAACAGCGTCTTCATGACCTCCCTCTGCCACTCCTTTTGGCAATCCTTCCTCACCCAAGCTATAGGACTAGGGATCAGCATGGGACTAGTCTACATTCCCTCTGTCTCGGTGCTCAACCACTACTGTGCGTGGCTTTGCTGCTTCTCTCGCTCTGCTCGAGGGCGAGGCGCTCGGCGCTCGTTCGGCTGAGGGTTTGCTAATCTCGTTTGCGCGGTTGCAGTTTTACGGAGAAGAGCTCTGGCAATGGGAATAGCCATGTCCGGTGCTTCGCTCGGTGGGATCGTCTTCCCCAGTGAGTCTTTCTCCTTCTGGACTAGAGACAGCTGAACGCCGAGCTGACCGCCTCTGGATTTCTCACTTCACAGTCATGCTCAACCACCTCTTCGCTTCGATTGGGTTCGCGGCGGCTGTACGAGCATGTACGTCCTCTCCTTCCTCTGTTTCCTCCTCATTTCCCCCTCCGCTCGCCTCACCCACCCCTCCTCTCTCCCCTCCTCCCTCCGCCTCCTCACTCACCCCCTCCCTCCTCTCCTCCACAGCGGGCTACGTAATAGTAGGCGGTCTAATCCTCGCCAACCTTCTCATGTCCTCCCGCTACCCACCGGCCAAGCACGATGAATTTGGGATCAAGAAACCTCGTCCTTCGGCTTTTAGGATTTGGGGGGAACCGAGATACTTTTTGACGGTGATTGGAACTTCTTGTTTGTTTTTGGGGTTGTATTTTCCTATTACTTATATTCAGGGTGAGTGTCCTTGAGATGTGAGATGGAGGATGAGTGAGAGACGCTAACGCCTCGCCGCTTTGCAGTCTTCGCCGTACGCCGACCGAGCTCTCCTCCGCCTTCTGGCGTCACTAACCCGCTCCAACTCTCAGGAAACCCAAAACCTCCCCCGAAGCGTGAGCGACAATACGATCGTCATCCTCAACGTCGCTAGTTTCTTCGGACGGATCGTTCCAAATTTCCTAGGCGATACGTTTGGAGTCTTCACCCTCCTCACGAGCTGTGGAGCGGGCATCTCGGTGTTGATATTTGCGCTGTATGGAGCTACCAATTCGGCGGGTTTGATCATTGTGGGTTGGTTCTGATTTGCTTTCTCGGCGCTGAGCAGCTAGCTCACCGTGAGCCACCCAGATCATCCTATTGTTCGGCTTCTTCAGTGGAGGCGTCGTGGCGCTCACTTGTACGTCTCTCCCTTCTCTTCTCTTCCGCTCTCCAGCCCGCTCATACCGTGCCCTCCTCCCCAGCGCCCCTCCTCATCGCCACCGCCGACGATATCAGCGAGATCGGGTGAGCGTTTCTTCCTCACTGTTTCGAGCCTCTGCGCAAGGCTAACCACGCCATCTTCAGAGTACGACAAGGTCACGCCCTCGTCTTCAACGGCCTCGCTGCCTTGGTCTGTACCCCAATCAGCGGAGCTCTCTTGGCTGCTGGGAACGACGACTTTCAATACGCTATCGCTTTCGCTGTGAGTAGAGTGGTACCTCGTCGTACCTTTCTGTAGGAGTAAAAACTGACCCTCGCTCACTCGCTGCAGGGCGCCATCACCATGCTCGGCGCAGTGACTATGCTCGGCGCACGGCACTTCCAGGCGAGGCAATTGGGGACTTGGAAGGTGTAAAGGGTTGTTAGGGTGTTAGTTTGGCTGTAGTAGCATGGTAGAGTCGCGTCGTTAGATCCTGTAACAGTAGTGTAGCATCTCTCAGGCGAGCTCGGCGCTATGGAGGGAGTTCGGCTTCGGCGAGAGCCTCTGCGCAGGCCCTCTCGTTCCCAGCTTCAATCCTAGTCTATCAACTCCCTCCAATCTCTGCTCTTTCCCAGCTCTCATTTTCTCTGCCTTACGTTACCTTCCCCCTTTCCCTCGCGGGACCCCGGCTTGGCCTCAACGCGCGAGAGCGGCTGCACTCTTTCTCCCTTCCTCCTTTTTACTCGCTCTTTTCTCCTCCCTCGTCTGCACCATGTCGATCGAACCAATTCCACTAGAGACAGCCACTTCTCGACTACAGGAGGACCATGCTATCCTACATGCGGCCGATCTGGAAAGCAGGACGAAAGAGCGCGAGCCGTCGGTAGTGGAGGAGCAGCAGCAGCAGCAAGATGCTGGGTTCGTGGAAGGTAGTGTGAGAGGGTGGTGCGCTGTTGCTGGGGCGTTCTTGATTCTGCTTTGTACTTTTGGCTGTAGGTCATTCTCTCTCTGACCGAGGAGGGCTTAGCCGCCTAAGCGCCTCTTGCGAACTTGCTGACTCGTCCATCTTGTTCACTGTAGATGCTAATTCGTGAGTTTGCAGCGGTGCGAGAGGGTAAAGTACAGTCTACTGACCATCCTCCTGCTCTACGGCATCCAGATTCGGAGTCTATCAGAGTGAGTCGGCTCCCTCCCTTCCCTTCTCCGCTCGACACCCGAGAGCTGACCTTGACCAACCCCGTCAGGCTACTACCAGCTCAATCAGTACCGCCACCTATCAGCATCAACCATCTCATGGATGTGAGTTATCTCGTCCCTCTGTTCCACTGCAAGGCGCCGTGTCTGGTTGGCGCTCCCCCCTCCTCCCCCTTCCCTTCCCTCTCAACCTGCATTTGACGGCCGCTGACTCTTTTACGGCGCCTACAGCGGATCCACCAGCCTCGGCATCGAGTTCTGCTTCGCCTTCGTCTCAGGACCGCTCTTCGACCGCGTGAGTCGCTTCGGCCGAGCTGATCCTTACCGTCTACTCGCGTCGCGTGGCTGGCTGACGCTCTGTACCCCACGCAGGGCTACTTTCGACCACTACTGATCACAGGATCGGTTGGATTCGTCGTCTGGTTCGTGTTCTCGTCCCCTCCGTGCCCTCGCCAGCTTTCGGCGTCGACACCTCTCGGCTGATCTCCCTCCTTTCTCAACTCGCGCTACCAGCCTCTTCATGACCTCGCTCTGTACCCAGTACTGGCAAACCTTCCTCGCTCAAGCTGTCGGCATGGGCGCCTCGATGGGCCTCATGTTCATGCCCGCCATCTCGGTCCTTAACCATTACTGTGAGTTTCGTACTCGACTTCCGTTTGAATTCCGGGTTGACTTTCGACCCTGCAGTCCTCGCACGGAGGTCTTTCGTCATGGGCGTGGCAATGTCGGGCGCCTCGATTGGTGGTATCATCTTCCCCAGTAAGTCGAGCCGCGAGTGTCGCCGAGCACCAACGCAGGACTCGACTGACTCTTCCATCCCTTCGTAGTCATGCTCAATCACCTCTTCGCATCAATCGGATTCGCGGCAGGAGTTCGAGCCTGTGAGTCTCCGAGTCTTCCTCCTTCTTACGACACGCCGAGCCTCGTTGAGCGTCCCTTTCGTCGCTTCTCTCCTTGCTGACCGCCCAACTCGACTCCACAGCTGGATACGTAGTGATAGCCGGCTTCGTAGCGGCCAACATCCTCACCACTGCCCGCTACCCCCCCGTCAAGCGAGACGAGCAGGGCATGAAACGGAGGAGACCTTCGCCGGTCAAGCTTCTCAAGGAGCCACGATACGCTTTGAGCGTGATAGGGACTACAGCGGTAGTGCTCGGCGCTTTCTTCCCCATCTCTTACATTCAAGGTGAGCTTCGAAGCTGTTTCTTTCTCGAGCGCGAAGCTGACTCTTTTCGCTTTTGCAGTCTTTGCTGTGCGTCGAGATCGTCAAGGCGCGGGCCACTGCTTCAAAGACGAAGAGCTGATATTTAACTCTACACATACAGGAAGCGGCACAGCTACCGCGCAACGTCAGCGACAACGTCCTTTCGATCCTCAATGCGAGCTCGTTCTTCGGCCGTCTTGGTCTTACGTACGCGGCTGACAGCCTCGGGACCTTCACGGTACTGACCACCTGCACGGGTGGAATCTCGGTGCTTATTTTTGCCCTTTACGGCGCCACGTCGCCGGCCGGAGTCATCATCGTGAGCCCAAGCCGAGTTTCGGCGTTCGCTTTCGCTGCTGACGATGTCTCCCACAGTTCGCGATCCTGTTCGGATTCTTCACAGGTTCATTCTTTGCCCTCTTATGTACGTCTTCCATTCCAGCTTTACCTCCACACCAGCTTACTCACGGCCGATCCTTGCAGCGCCGCTCCTCATCTCCACGGCCGACGACATTTCAGAGATTGGGCGAGTTGTTGCGCTTTAAGAGCGTTACTTACAAGTCATGCTAACTTATTCAACGTCTGCAGCATGCGACAAGGGCTCGCCCTCTTGCTCAACGGACTAGCCGCCCTCGTCTGCTCGCCCATCGCGGGAGCTCTCCTCGCTGCTGGACACGACGACTTCAAATATGCCATCGCCTTCGCCGTGAGTTCCCTTTATCTCATTTTCTTCGAGATAAAGCCTCGATCTGACTCTTGCGCACTCTCTAGGGCGCGGTCACAGCATTCGGCGCAGTGACCATGCTCGGCGCTCGACATTTCCAGGCGAGGCAGCTGGGGACTTGGAGGGTGTAGGCGTAGACCTTGTAGAGACTATTAGACTAGGTGTACAATCTTTAAAGAGCATCTTTGGACGACTCGGAAGGACTTGATCAGACCTGCGAAGCTCGCGAGCCTGCTTCCCCTCCCGCTTCTCGCTCGCTTCTCTCGCCCTCATCGTCGCCGGCTGTTGCAAGCTCAACAGACTCAGAACCCTCTTCCACGATGTCTGGCCGTGTGTACCTCGTCTCCAAGTGAGCTTTTCGCTCTTTCTCAAGCGCGCCCTTCAGAGAGCTCATCTCTTCCCTCGTTCGCAGACGCCTCGACCCTTTCCTGGGAGTCTTCACCGGCATCTGGGCGTATGTACATCTCCTCCAGAGCTAGTCCTTGCTCCACTGACCCTTCTCGCTACAGCTACGCCCTCTACGAGCGACGCCTTCAGCGACCAGAGGGCCACACTCTCCTCGAGCTGATTCGCGGCAAGTGGAACCAGCACCAGCAAGCTCGTCAGGCCATCAACTCTGCCAAGGCCGGCGAGCACGAGGAAGGATGGGAAGAGCTGACGAAGGAGCTCGAATCGGCGGGCGCAGGAGCAGCAGCGGAGCGTCGATGAGAGGGCGTGGGTTGCAGTAGAATCGGCTGGTTGGGCGTGTGTTGTATTATGAAGATCTTGGTGAGTGGAGTCCTGCTTTCTCTTCACCCTCGACCGTCGCCATCGTCGAAGCTCGAGCTGACCTGCCTTACTTGCTTCGCTTGCCAGAACCCTTACAGACTTCCAAACTCCGTTCCAGCGAACTCCTTACATCGACAACAAGTTCCTACTGCCGCTCCCTACCGGCCGGGAGCCAACCTCGGCGGTCGCAAGGGGACATCCTGCTCGTCGAAGGAGCGCCGCCTTCGTTATTGCTCGCCAGTCGACGGACAAGACTGGACAAGACGCTCAACACCACCATCATCAACACTCGCCACCAGCTTCTGTACAACCTGCAGCTCTGCTCTTCTGCTTCGTCGATCCAAGTCAGCCTTCATCGCGCCTCAGCCTTCTCAGCCGAGCTCGTTACAGAGCCATGCGATGCTCGCTGTGGCTCGCTCGCTCACGTGAGTATTTTCTGTACGGTTTCAGTCGAGTCTCGTGATGGGAATTCTGCCCAGACTCGAGAGGAGTTGACCGAGGACAGGATCGTCGTCCGGCGCCGGGGCGAAGGGCGTCCGTCTCGAGGTGGGTGAGGCAGCAACAAGGCGTAGAGGATGCTGGAGGTGGTCGGATTGTAGGTGGTTATGGGGGTGTACTCGCTCGCGTTGGAATGAGCGTTGCCCCTCCCCTCCGAAGGGCAGCTCCGCCGAGCGATTTCGCTGGACAGTTTTACCAACAAAGTCGATCGCGGTGCTCCCCAGCGTTTCTCCAGAAGGGGAACGAAGCCCCGCCTGTGGGTGCCCGCAGACTTTTCTGTACGGCTTTGAATCGAATTGTCTCCCGCCTCCGTCTCTTTGCTTCCTCATTCTCACTTCTCTTCCATCCCTTCCCCTCCTTCCTCTCCTCATCCGCCGCCACTGGTCTTAAGCATCATGAGCAAGCAGCACGTCCTCGAGAAGGGCAGCGACCAACAGGTCGAGCAGGTGCAGCGAGAGGATCTCGCCCACAACCTCTCTGCTCGGTGAGTCGTTCCTTCGTCGTTAACGAGTCAAAAAACCTCCGTTGACCCTCCTACACACCAACAGCATCCAGAACCCCCTTCACGGCATCCCCAAGGCGACTCTTCTGCAGCAGGTCGACGACTTTGTCGAGCGCAACGGCTTGGCCGAGCACGCCGATGCCTTCCGCAAGGGGGCCCTCATCGCTCAGAGTCCTGGTGACTTTGAGGACCTCGCCGAGCTCAACGCTGACGAGAAGAATTGGATCCGCATGGAGAAGACCCGTGAGTTACTTCCCGAGCTGGCTACGAGGGTGTCAAAAAGCTGACCTTGCCCACGCCTAAAGACAAGTGGAAAAACCCGTTCGCCATGTACTTCACTGTCATCCTTTGCTCCGTCGGTGAGTTCTCCACCTCTCCTTCGCTCTTCCCCTCTCCCCCGGTCTTCCCCTCATGCCCCCCTTGCCCTCGTCCGCCTGCCCCTCATCGGAGTCCTTACGCCGAGATCTCGTTTCAAAATCACTGACCCTCAATTTGATCCTCTGCAGGTGCCGCTGTGCAAGGGTAAGAATGTTCTCCACCCCTATACAGAAACGAGAACGCTGCTGACTCTACTCGCCTACAGATGGGACCAGACGGGATCGAACGGAGCCAACTTGTCGTTCGGAGAGGCTCTTGGTCTTCCCACCGGCGAGGGTCACCCCGACGCTTCCAAGAACGAGTGGATTATCGGTTTCATCAACGCTGCGTGAGCTTCCCCTTCGCCACCTACGCTTGCCGGACTCGATCCGAAGCTGACCCTCTCGCTCGCAGACCTTACATCGCCTCTGCCGGCCTCGGCTGCTGGCTCTGCGACCCCGTCAACAACTGGCTCGGCAGGCGTGGTACGTAGATTTCGCTTGATACCTTCTCTTGAACACGCTGACCGGTCTCCTCGTCTCGCAGGCGCCATCTTCATCTCGGCCGTCTTCTGCCTCTTCCCCGTCATTGGTCAAGGTCTCGCCCAAACCTGGGTCCAGCTTGCTATCTGCCGTCTTCTTCTCGGAATCGGAATGGGGTACGTGACTGCTGACAGCGCGAGGAAGCGAATCGAGGCTGATCCTCTTCCTCGGCGCTCGCAGAATGAAGGCCTCGTCGATCCCCATTTTCGCCGCCGAGAACACCCCTGCGTCCATTCGAGGAGGTCTCGTCATGTCTTGGCAGCTGTAGGCGTTCTATCGCCTTTCGCACCCTGTCGAAGATCACGTCGAGCTCACGATTCTCCGCCGCGCCTTCCAGCTGGACCGCCTTCGGAATCTTGCTCGTAAGCCGCTATCTTCTCCATTCGCCTCTGACCGCTCAGCTGAGCATGTATAACTACAATAGGGAACCGCCGCCAATTTGGTCTTCTACAACGTCGGCAAGAACGCCTGGCGCCTTCAGCTCGGTGAGCTCGAGCTCGGCGCCCTTAGTTCGCTTCGTGCACGCTGACCCGGCCTTTCTACCACAGGATCGGCCTTCGTTCCTGCTATTCCTCTTCTCATCGGTGTCTACTTCTGCCCCGAGTCGGTACGTTCCCTCCGTCAGCGCGGCGAGGGAGCTCGCCGAAGCTAACCTTCTCTCTTCCAGCCTCGTTGGTTGATGAAAAAGGCTCGCTATACCCAGGCCTGGGCTTCGTTCAACCGCCTTCGCAACACTCCTCTTCAGGCCGCTCGCGACATGTACTCGGTTCACTGCCAGCTCGAGATTGAGCGCAAGATTAGTGAGTTGAGCGCCGAGCTTCGAACTGAACGAGGGCTGACCCTTGAAACAACAGTTGGCGAGGGCTCATTCTTCTCCCGCTTCGTCGAGCTCTTCACTACTCCTCGTCTTCGCCGCGCAACCCTCGCCTCCGGCGTCGTTATGCTCGCCCAGCAGATGTGCGGAGTGAGTCGCCGAGCACCCTCCCGTCATCGCTTTCGCTAATTCCTTCATTCTACACCCTGCAGATTAACATCATAGCATTCTACAGCTCCTCTGTATTCTCTTCGGCCGGCTACTCGAACCGAGATGCCCTCTTGTGCTCCTTCGGCTTCGGCTTGACCCAATTCATCTTCGCCTTCCCCGCTGTGTGGACCATCGACACCTGTAAGCTCGTCTACAGCCTCTAGAGCTCGACTGAAGCGTCTCGAGCTCGACTGCAGCCTCTCGAGCTCGTCTTTCGCCTCTCGAAACGAACGCTGAAGCTGACCCTTTCTCTTCGCAGTCGGTCGCCGCAACCTGCTCCTTTTCACCTTCCCCAACATGGCCTGGACTCTTCGTGAGTGTTACTTTCTCACAACTCTGTATCTCTCACTGACTCGTGCTCGCTACTCGCTCGGTCAGTCGCGGCTGGACTTTGCTTCCTCATCCCGGAGGGCAGCGCCGCTCGCGTCCCCCTCATCGCCCTCTTCATCTTCATGTTCAGTTGCTTCTACGCCCCCGGAGAAGGTCCAGTACCTTTCACGTGAGTCGCGCAAATGTCACTGACTATCACTGCGACTGACTTCTTGGCCTACTACAGTTACAGCGCCGAGGTTTTCCCCATTTCGCATCGTGAGGTCGGAATGGCGTGGGCCGTCTCGGTCTGCCTGGGTTTCGCCGCCGTGCTTTCCATCACCGTGAGTCCTTCTTATCGCGCTTCGGCCGAGCCTTGGCTGACTGCTGGTACTCTTTCCCCCCCTTCCGCTCTCCCCTCTCGCCAACCCTTCCCTTTCGCCGAACCTCTCCTCCTTCCTTCTGCTCACCGTCCGCCTCCGCCATATCATCCCCTTCCGGTCTACTCAAACTCCGTTCCAACTCACTAGTGGCCTCGCATGTCCACCGCAAGTAAGTTCTCTCCCTCGTTCGGCGGCGCTCCAGTCTCCTTCCTCTACTAATCATTCCTTTTCGCCTTCGCAGTGACTTCCGTCGGCGCTTTCGGGTTCTACGCAGGCCTCAACGTCACGGCCATGGTCCTCATCTTCTTTCTCTGCCCCGAGACGAAGCAGCGCACCCTCGAGGAGCTCGACTAGTGAGTCCCTTTCCTTCGCCGAGCCTTAGCCCTCTTGACCCCCAGATCTGACCTCGCCCTCTTCCTTCACCAGCGTCTTTGCTGTACCCATGTCCAAGCACGCCTCGTACCAGCTCCACAACTCGTTGCCCTACTTCATCCAGCGCTACATCTTCCGCAACAAAAACGCTGTCTTGAAGCCGCTGTACGACTTCGACGAGGTGGAGGGACGCCACCAGGGAGGCTACACCGAGGAGAAGAGGGACCTCGCCTAAGTTGAAGAGCAGCGCAGGGATTCGTCGAGGTGAAGCAGCACTCGGCGGAGGGGGTTGGGCGAGGGGTCTCCGGTTCTCATTTTCTTCGAGGCAGCGCTTGCGCTCGTTTCTCACTTAGTCTTTCAGGATCCTTACGATCTTTCACGGCCAATCTAGCTTAGTATTTCGTCCTCCGCCCCGCGCCAACTTCGGCGAAGAGAAGCGAGCTCGGCGCGAGACGTCTAACTCGCAAGAGATGGGCTGCAGGGAAGTTGTCGCCCTGCTGTACATCGCGGAAACTTTGCATTTCATTCTATCAGCAAGCCGAACGCGGTCGTCAATCCTGCTTGGTCAAGCTCAGCCGACTTGCGAGGTCGAAGGCGAAAGCAAGGTCTCCCTCTTCCACATCTCTCAATTCACCTACAACAGCGCCAGCGCTTCGTAACAGCGGACAACGCCCTCTTAGGCCTCTAGCTCTCTACAACACCTCTCTTCAACCTTTCATTGAGCACCGGACAACACGAGCCTCGAGAGGATGGCTGGAGCGTCTTACAACATTACTCGCTTCACGCGTCAAGTGCTCAAACGACACCGCAAAGAGCCACCTTCACTCGTGCTGCATCTGTACCCGACTCACTTCCGTTTCGAGCAGCAGGTGAGCGCCTCTCAAGCAAGAGATGGTCGCTCTCGTTCGCGCTGCAGGAGCCCTGCGCTGACCGTTTGGATCGCGCTGCAGCATGGTAACTTCAACTACGATTCGCCGATGAAGTGCTTCCTCGAGGCTATTCGCGAGCAGAAGCTGCCGACCGACTTGCTTGATGTGCTCGACGAGGCGGGCATTCGCTACTACGAGGGTGAGTGGGGCTGGCGTCAGCAGTGCAGCACGGCAGTTGACGCATTCAAGTCTTCAGGCTGCCTCATTGTCGAGGTGCACGATCATCGCGCTGCTCCCGCTCCCGTCACGACCGCTCGTCCCAGCTTTGGTCAGGCGTTTCAGCTCGGCCGTACCCCTCAAGCTCCGCAAGCTAGCAAAGCCGAGGTGTATCGTATCGTTCTAGGACCCAATCCTGCTACGCTGTGGACCGAGCTCGGTATCATGGAGCGTCGCATGCTCGAGGAAGCCGAGAAGGAGGAAGGCGCGGAGCCTGCAGTGGGATGGACCGAGGAGGAAGCAGTAGAGATCGAAGCAGTCATCTTGGTGAGCTCTCCTGTGCTTCCTGTCTCCGTATGCTCGACTGACGCTCTCTCTCACGCCGACTTCGCAGGCTCGGACTGCTCCTCCGCTCTGCCTCTCGCCATCCATCCAGACGTCGAGGATCGCCAACTCCATGCTTCGCGCCACCACTCTACGCCCTCCAAAGCGCAAGCGCTTCTGCGGGACGGGCGAGGGCGACGAGGACGAAGTCGGCGAGGAGGGACAGCGCCGCGAGCGCGAGGAGCACGAGAGGATGATGAAGCTCGGAGACGAGGGAGTCGGCCGTGGTCGTGGTCACGCGTGCGTTACTCTCGC
Source organism: Leucosporidium yakuticum (assembly GCA_019775505.1). Classification (NCBI taxonomy): domain Eukaryota; kingdom Fungi; phylum Basidiomycota; class Microbotryomycetes; order Leucosporidiales; family Leucosporidiaceae; genus Leucosporidium; species Leucosporidium yakuticum. The sequence goes on from JACWFO010000021.1 coordinate 95,142, forward strand.
GACAAACTCTCACTGTGAAACGTGCTCACTCGCCTTCCCTGCCATAGCTTCGCTCGACTCGCCTTCATCCAATCCTACCGCGACCGCACCAACAACCCCACCCCTTCGACCGCTCAACCCTCAGGTATCACCTCCATCCGCATCACCGCACCCCAACCCTCCGGCCCCTCCACCGCCGCCGGTTCCCCCGCCTCCTCCCAGCAACAACCACCTCGCAAGAAGAAGGCCTCCGTTGCTCCCGAATCCCAAGTCGGCACTCCCGTCGATTCGGGAGCTGCTGCTCTCGCCGCTGCCGCTGGATCCAAGAAGGCCAAGAAGCTCGCTGCACAGGCTTTGGCCGACGCCAATGACCCTACGCTCCCTCTTGACCCCGTCGCTAGGGAGGCCGAGTTGGAGAAGAGGAAGAAAGCCGCTTCAGTCAAGAAACGGGCGGATGCCAAGGTTAGGAAGGAGAAGAAGGCCGCTGCTGCTGCTGCTGCTCAAGCGGCTAATGATCTGCAAGTCGGAGGAGGCTCGCCAGCTCCTCAGTCGCTCAAGATTGCGCTGCCTCAGGCCAAGTTCAACTGGCCTCAGTCGTAGCT
>JACWFO010000210.1:0-25092 GCA_019775505.1 Leucosporidium yakuticum
CTCCCTCCTGCACATCATCATCTCATCTCGTCATCTCTCCCCGCCCGTCCCCTGCGAGCTGTTGGCACTCTGCTGGCCGGATAGAACCCTTCTCCCGTTCACCTCGGTTTCTCCTGCGAAGTAAGGTCGGCGCGGAGCGAGGTGATGGTGGAGAGTTGATCAGCGTTCTTGGTGCTGAGAGCTTCGATTTCGACGCGCGAGTCAGCGAGTTTGGCTTTGAGCGTGTCGACCGAGGTGTGGTCGGAGGAAGGGTAAGACCGTAAGGCGGAGGCGAGGAGCGAGGCGACAAAGGGAGCTTGCTGGAGGCCGCAGCAGTTTGAGCTTCCTTGAGCTCGGTAATTTTGGACAGGGCTTTGTCGAGGTGTAGCTGAAGCTGAGCTGTAGAGTGAGGAATCGAGGGGAAGGGGAGGAGGGAGGAGGAGGCAGGGGCAAAGGAGGCGACAGGATGGCGAAAGGTGACGTAGAGGGGCGTGTAGGAAGATGCAGAGGTCAGCAATGCACTACTTCAAGGCAATCCTTCTGCCAAAGATGAGCCAACAGCTCACCTTTATCGCGCACCGCTCGCTGCACTGCGGCAGCACCGCCTCTCGCTCCTTCCCTTGGCTCTCACCCTTCTCTTTCTCCTCCCGAGCTTTCATATGGCCCTCCATACCCAACAAGCGCTGCCTCGCAAGTGACGCTTCCAGCTCCACCACTTTCTCGATACCGTCCAGCGCGGCGCCCACCCCAACCCGTTCAACGCCTTCAACGCCGAGCTGAGCTTCCAGTCTCGCGAACCGCTTGCGGAGGTCCGTGAGCTCATCAGCGGTACTCCTAGCATCCATCTTCTTGGCTTGCAGCTTGTCCAACAGTCAATGAACCGCCGTAGCTACCCTCTCCCACTGCTTGTCTAGCGCCGCTTGGGCGTGGGCAAGCTGTGCGTGAAGAGAGCTGTTGGTCGCTTGGCTTAGTCGGAGTTGATCGAGTAGCAATCTCGCATAGTGTTGGAGGGAGGAGACGCCGACGGCGGTGGAGCGGGGCCAGCTCGGCAAAGAGGAAGGTTGAATGCCGGCGCGAGGAGTGAAGGGAGGGACTGGGCTGGCAAAGGAAGAGTAACAGACAAATGTATAAAATTAGTTCTGCTTCACCAGGGCAGCTACATAGGCTGGAGCACTCACCCCAAACCGTTCTGAGCAGGAGGTTGAGCCGTTACCTGGGAGGTCGAGAAAGGCTGCTGGTAAGGCGATTGAGGGCTGACCGAGGGAGCAGCAGGTGTAGGAGAGTATCAAAATTTGTGATAGACCATCTGCAAGGTCGGAAACGAGCCACTGGCCATCTTGAGAGCCTCCTGCGAGCAGCGAGAGCGAGGCTTGGGCGCTGCTCACGAAGGGCTGAGAATGGCAAACGAGTTGTGAGTTGAGAGCTGTAGGTGGATGTGCTCGACAGCAGAGAGCCTAATCACACGTAACGAGCACTCCCGTAAGTCGAGACGAACGAGACAAACGATTGGTCGAAGGGAAAGAGACAAAGTGAGCTCGAATTGCCGTTTCATCTCTCTCCCTCCCGCCTCATCTTGCTCGTTTTGCTTCGACTCGCTCGGAGCTGTACGGGCCTCGTTAAAAGCTACAGTCCTCCATACTACTCGACTACACCTCTTTGCTCTTCGCCCGCCGGTGTTTAAGGAGGAAGCTCGCTTGAACGACACGCCGGACGCTTGCTGAGCAGGCGCTGTAGCTTCATTGCGACGACCACGACGCTCCAAGGTGAGTAAAAATCTTTCTTATAGCTCTCTGTGCCTACTACTGCTCCTTCGAGAAGCTGTAGGCTGTTGCGGCTGAAAGAGCAGGCAAGGCGGACACGACCGGAGGGCCGAGCGTCTGTTGACGAGCAGGCAAAGGGGCCGCCGAAGTTGGGGAGAAGGAATGGCGTGCGTAAAGTTGAAGAGCAGGAGCAATGTCACTGACCCGTTTCCCGTTCACCGCTCGCAGACTGAAGCTCTCCCTCCCCCTTCCTCGTCCTCCCCGTCGCCACCGCTTCTCTCGTCTCCTCCCTTCGTCAGCCTCGAGAAACGGTGGCCGTCATCCAAGATCTCCCACCCAAGCTACTCTACCACATCGTGCAGCTCCTAAGCGACAACACACGCAATCGCCCTCAGCAACGCGTTTGCTACCTCTGCTCGGCCTCACTCGTCGCGCAAGACTGGAAAGCGCCAGCGCAACACCTCTTGATCAGGAGCATTGACACAGGATTGAGTTGCCCCTTTGACATTGACGGACTACTTCACCGATTGAGCGAGCCCGGCTCGGCCGAGAAGGTCAAGCGAGTCAGATTGACGGAGTACAGCTGGCCGCGAGCGGATGAGTGGTGGAGACTGCTGGGACTCTTGGACAGGCTGGAGAGATTGGACCTTGTTGGAGGCAATAGCGAAACTCCCCTCTCTGCTGAGGTCTTCACTGCAGCGCTCTTGGAGGGTAAGTTCTTCGCTCGCGCTCGCCGAGTCCGTGGGAGAACGCTAACGACCGCTGATCCCTGCGGCAGACCTCAAGCATCTCACTCTCCACACTCGAATCAGCGGTCAATTGCCTCATCTCACTATGCCTCTCGCTCTCACGTCCCTACATATCTCGTGGGGAACCCCGCCAAACTCGGTCCTTCAACCCCTCCTTGCCGACACGCCTTTCCTTTGCTCCCTCAACGTCAAATGGTGCTCTGATGAGGAAGGCCCCACCTCCGCATCTGAGCTATTGGTCTTTGACGGTATTGCTCCCCAGCTCCTCCGCCTCTCCCTCGTTCACGACGGTGGGAACGACCAGACGCAGAAGGTGCCGGCCGTCTCCGATTTTCTCTCCAAATGCACCTCTCTCACCTACCTCCGGATCGAAAACCCTCCCTACACCGCTCTTCTACCATACCTCACCGCCCTCAACGTAAAGCTTCGTGCGCTGCAAACCACTTGGCTCGGCGCCGAGGATGCACCAGGGGTGGCTTTGGCCCTTTCGCTCCCAGCGTTGGGTCAGCTACAGCGCTGGGGTCTTAAGTTCTGGGACGGCGAAGAGGAGGACTTGATCGAGGAGGTGGAACGCTGGGCGACCACTTGCAAGGCGAAGGGAGTTCAACGGATTTACGACCCCTGAGGGTTGAAGTCGCGAGTTTCTGAGCTCTGCAGCGCGTCGAGACCTCTACTAACTTCACCCTCATCTCACAGGTGCTCCTCAGTGATCCAGTGGCTCGGTAAGATAGTCGTCTTCCGCGCTCGTTCGTGGCGCCGAGCTGACCTTTGGCGCTCGCTTTCGCAGTCTCGAAGGCGAGAGCAAGGGGTTTGTAGTGGCTAAACCGAACGTAGTACAAGCCTCGAGACCAATGTACATACTCCGTTTCTCCCGGTCGAACGCATCGATCGAGCCCGACTCGAACGCCGAAAACGACTGACTCTCGCTGCTCGCTCCCCAGTGCTCGCTCTTCTCCCCTTTCTCCTTCCCCAGTCAATTCTCACACGTTTGATTGACCGTAGAAGGCGCGAGAACGAACGATCAGTTTCTGTAGTCCTCTGATCAGCGACCGCAGCTTTCGGCGAAGAGTAGAGTCCCTCCGAAAGCCGAACGTGAAGGGGTACAAAGAGCAAAGTGAGGGGAGCATGACAGCTCACTCGCAATCTGCGCCTCTCGCGAAGTCGCTACAACTCCCCCTCCTGTCCTGTTTCCCTCAAAGGCGCGACTCGCGTCGAGGCAGCTCTTGCTCTCTTCCCGCTCGCCTCGCCTTCTTCACATCGACCTACAGCTCTAGTCGTTCATCAGCAGAGCTTTACCACCATCAGCATGGCTCGCCGCAAGTCTCGTGAGTCTCTTTGCTCCTCTACATCACCTGGGACAGAGGCCAGAAGCAAGTCGCGGTCAAGGCGTGCAGGGAGCTCGCTGGAGCAGCACGGGAAGAGCGATGGAGGCTTCAGCTGGCTTCTACACGTCTATAGGAGTACCCTGCTCGTCCTGCAGATCTTCAGAACTCGTTGACGACTGGCATCTGACGACGCGCCTCTGAGGGCTCGTGTCGACGGCAGCTTTGGCGACGGCGACGAGACTGTGGTGATCTCCTACAATCTATTCGACTTCAAACACACGCCGCTGCCTCTGATGCAGCGCTCTCGACGATCTTCGACTGACGCGTCTCTCTTCCTCTTCTCGCCCAGTGCGCCACTACACCCTCTTCCAGGCCAACTCGGCGGACGACACGCCAGCGGACACTGCAGACGATGAGACTCAACACGAAGGATCGCCGACTCGCATCAGTTCGCCCGAGCAAGTCACTCGACCCAGCAAACGCCGTCGCGCGAAGGGCACTCCCTCAAGTCCGACCACACCTTCCTCCCGCTCCAACGAACCTCACAAGGAGCTCGCCGCTCTGCCAGCCGACCTCCTCTTCCGCATCGCCGAGTTCCTCGAGCCTGTCCTCTCCCCCTACGAGCCCATCAGCGACGGACCTTCGCCGAGCGTGAGCTGGCTCGACCCCGGCGTTGACCTGATGAACTTCTCGTCGACCTGCCGTGCGGTATGGCTCGCTGTGCGTGAGGTGGTCGAGCGTCGCTTCGTCATTCGTGCTGGACCTCAGTCGTGCGGAATGGACGTCTTCGCGCGCACCAGGAGCGTGACGGGCTTGGGAGAGGAAGGAGGGCTCCCGCTGCCGGACAGCGACCGCATCGAGAACCGCAAGACTCCTTCGAGGGACCTCGCTACCACTGGATGTACCGCGGCGACGAACGCAGGCCTCGAAGAGTTCATCCTGAACTGGCGTCGCGACACTCATCGCATCCCCGGCGCTCGGATCCGGCACCTCGTCTTCCACATCAACGCCCCCAGCGCTCTCCTCTCCTACGGCCTTCGTGTCGCCGCCACCATCCGCTCGATGCCCCGCTTGGAGACGTGCGTTGTCGTCTTTGCGACCGAAGATGAAGCGATCTCGACTTCGCCCTACACGGTCGGCTTCCTCGGCTACGACATCCTCACCGCGCTCAGCTCCCTCCCTCGACTTCGTGAGCTCTACCTCTCCGGCATCCGTGTCATTGCCAAGACGCTCGACGGCGGCGAGATGCCTCTCCCGACCTTCAAAGCCCTCAAGTCGTTCACCGTCAACGCTTCTCACGACACGGCCCTCCAACTGGTCAACGCCGCTCCGCAACTCAAGGAGGTCAAGCTCTGGCGAGACTTTGCGCGTAGCCCTAGGATACCTACCCCCGAGTGGTGGTCGGAGGACATCTGGCGCACCCTCGAGCACGTCGAGCTCCGCGGCTTCAGCGGAACGCAGGGAAGGGCTTTGAACGACGAGTGGAAGCTGTCGTTGACGGTACGTTTCTGATGTCCTCTTGCTCGTGGTGTGCGATCGCTGACCCGTTCTCGTCGCTTCACAGAAGCTGCGCTCACTCTCGCCCGTCCCCAACATCCCTCTCAAGTCGATTCGTCTTTGCGAGGCCTACCAGTACACTCACTTCGTCAACGAGGTTCTTCCTACCTTCGCCGGTCTCCCTCACCTTCGCAAGTTCACCTGCATGGTCTGGCGCGACCGCAACTGGTCGCCTCGCTTCCTCGGTCTCATCGCTACTCACCTTCCCGACCTCGAGGAGCTGGCCGTCGGCGTCGAGAACAGTGGACTCAACTGGTGGCCCGGTAGCGCTGTGAGTTGCTTGCTTCCTGACTAGGCGCGACCAGCTGCTGACTCTCGTTCTTCACAGGGCGACTACGGCGCTCAGCTCGTCGGCTTCCCTCATCTGCACACCTTCACTTGGAATTACACTCAGGTGTGTTCTCTTCACCTCTTTCCCTTCCGCTGGGCTCCTCGCTGATCGTCTCCATCTACAGTACGCCGACACCAACTTCGAGGAAGCGCGCAAGACCCTCTACCCTCAAGCCATGCTCCTAGTCTCGCGCTGCCCAACCCTCCGCCGCCTCAAATGGCTCGACGAGTCGATCCACCTCGTTCACACCATCGCCCCGAACGGCCGCGTCAAGTGGAAGTGGAGCGACGAACTCGAGCCCAAGAAGATCGAACGTCCCGAGACGCCAGCGCCGAGCTCCAAGTCCAAGGGCAAGGGCAAGGCGAAGGAGCTGCTCGAGGATGAGAACAAGCCGCCTCGTACCAAGGCGAGGAGGTCGCTCTTTGGCGACATGCTTCCCGGTACGAGTTTGGGGGGCGGCGGAGGCAGTGCGGAGAAGGGCAAGGGAGGGCGCAAGACGATGGGCGATTGGGAGGATCCTCAGGACGATTCGGGCTTCTTTGAGGCGACGGCGGCGGTCGAAGATGGAAGTGCAGCGGAGGAGGAATCGTAGATTGCACTCGTGCTTGCTTGTTGAAGCTGTGGATTTGCTGTTGAATTTCCATTCCCTTGTCCTGTATCTCTCGAGCTCGGCGGGCGAGAAGAGAGCCGAGAGGAGAGCTCGGTGATTTGATGCACGGAAAGCAAAGATCTCGTCTCGACGAGTCGCAAAGCACCCTTCGCCGATCGGCTCGCCTTCGCATCTCTCGGTCTCTCTAACCTCGTCTCGTACTTTCGAAGCGCTAGCCTTTACAACACACTCAAATCCCTTCTACCCTCGAGCAATAAGTTAACCAGGACTCTGATGCGGCCTCCCAAACCCAGAGAAGTACAACACGCGCCTCCGCTCAAGCGAGCGAGCGCCGAACCCAATCTATCCCACCTTCTACTCCCAAGCGAGGCGAAGCGACCCCGTCTAACCGAGACTCCACTCTGAGGAGATTTCCTCAAAGGATGCGAGCCTGTGAAAGCCGAGGGAAGGGAGGAGAGAAGGTCAGCGCCGTCTCAAGCATCTCGTCGCTTCGCATTCCGTCGCTGGCAGAGGTCAAGGCAGAGCAACTCACGCCTCGGGCTTCGTACAATCCACCTTGAGATGACTCTTCTTGCTCTGCAACCTCGCCACGTCCGTGTTGAAGCGCGGGAAGATGGTGACGGTGGTAGATTCCTTCGCCGAGGAAAAGGTAGCGAGCTTGCCCTGCGAGGGAGGGAAGAGAACGAGCGAGGAGTCAGCTCATCCGTCGTACCGGTGTAAGGAAACGCGGCCAAAACACTCACGAAGCCGCTGTCCTGCGTAATAACCCTGAAATCGGTCTTGGCGAGAATCCAATCCTCGACCACGGCACCCATCACTCCATCGACATGCCCGCTCTTCTGATGAACATGCTGAGGTACCATATCCGTCACGATCAACTGATTGCCGAGCACCTTTTGCGCGTCGGCCTTGAGGTGCGCCGAGTCGGTGACTAAATAATAGATAATCTTTTGGGAGGGGTCGGCGTAGGTGCGGGCGAGATCGCCGGCGCAAGAAAAGAAGGGGAGATGTCTTTGAACTGAGATTCGAGGTAGCATAACGGGAGGGAGAGCGCGAGATGAGGAGGAGGAAGAGGAGGGTCAGCGTCGGCGATAGATCGAGACGGCGAGAACTCACCCGTATTCTCCAAATCATACTCGAGATCCTTCATACTCTTATCTCCAGTTCTGATTTGGATACCTGTGAACAAACACGCGGATCAGCTCGCGTCCTCCTCCATACGCCCGCCGAGCCCAACTCACCGACCGAGAAGACCGTCGGCAAGGCCAACACGCTTGTATACTGCGTGATGAGGCCCATGCTCGTCGCCTTAGGTCTGAAGAGGTATCTCGAGATGCAAGCGAAGGCGGTATGAGCTTGTAGGCCGTGGCGTTCGATCTTTTTCCGAAGGTGAGGCCAGCGGAAGGAGCGGAGGATGAGGCCGCGGTTGGTGAAGAGCTGAGGGAGAGCAGAACATTAGTTAAGGGACGAAGCAGGAGAAGGAGCGGAGAGAGCAAGTCTACCTTGATCCAGGGAGATTGATACGCCAGATCCCTCATCTCGAATCCTTTCGTCGGGGTTCGACCCTTCTTGGGGTTCCAGCTAGTTGAGCCGAAGGTGATGTCCATGGAAAGACGGTCGAAGTGGACAACTATGGACATCAAGCTCTTTAGCCTACGCACTTGAAAGACGCGGGGGAAGAGAGCTCACTGTCGAGATCGGCGGCCGCGTCGGCGAGCGCAGGTTGACCGAGTACAGGGTGTTGCGATGAGGTGAAGGACGAGTAGGACCAGTTGAGTAGCGGGGAGTCGAAGACGACGTCGAGGGGGATGGGAGTTTGCCACTCGGCGAGGAACTGTGACAAGGAGGGGAAGGGGTCAGCGTCGAGAGCAGGACGAGAGGGAAGAGGGACTTCAAGCGTACGGCGCGGTTGGTCATGAGTCCCATGTAGAGCGCAGAAGTCATACCGAGGAGCCTAAGAACGTAGGAAGCGGGGTGAGTCGAGCGAAGTAAAAAGGAGAAGAGCGAGCGTACCGATCGCCGAGACCGCCACAGTTCATGCCTCGTTCGCCTGTAGGAAAGCCGGTCAGCTCGTGTACTCCTTCGAGCGAGAGAAGAAGCCGCACAGTGATACGAGATGAACTTGGGCTCCCTCTCGCCGCTGAGCATCTGTGAGTCGAATCGGGTCAGCTTGACCCTCGCCGTCTTTCTCCATCGAGACTCACCTCTTCATGCATTCTCCTATACTCCTCCAACCAGGTATTCCCCGCACACTTGCCCTGCCCAATCTCACCCTTGGCCTCAATCCGCAACTGATCCCACTTGCTCTCGTCGCCTCGGCCTTCCTCAAGGAGAGGCATCTCGCCGAGCTCGGAGGGGGAAAGCATCTCGGGGATGGTGGATGATGAGGAGGAAGCGAGTCCTACGCCTGATGCGACGGGGAGAAGCTGGACGGATCGGATGTAGGAGAGGAGGGCGAGTTCGTCCTGCGCGAAGGAGGGGAGAGGTCAGCGAACGAATCAAGGGCAGGAGAGGAGAAGAAGTCCACCTCATCAAGCGTCAAGATGGCTCGGTCCAAGCTCTCATGCGGCTCGGGCACCTCCCACTCGAAATCCCTCCAATCGTCGGCCTCTTGCTCGTACTTCTCCTGATCCTCCTCAAACCACCTCTTCAACAACTCCTGACTCGGCATGCTCCCCGTCTTGCGATTCGAGTTCTCCTCCTCCTCCTCTTGATCATCATCGTCGTCGTCGTCGACAGCATCCACCTGCACTCCCTCCTTAGTCGATTCCGCTGCTCCCTCGACCGTCTCCCCTGCCGCCGGCTGAAAGTTGGCGCCGTACTTGTGCCGCCTCGCGTCTCCTCCGAGGGGAAGCAGCTTCTTGTACTTTGCCGCTTTGTCCTTCTTCCTCTTGTCCTCCTTCTCTTTGGCCAAACGAGCTCGTCGGTCGAGGAGGAGGAAGGGTTCGGGGTGAGAGGGTAAGAGCGAATCGTCGGCGTTGGCGATGAAGATTTGATCGATGGGAATGTCGGCGGAGGGGGAGGAAGCGTCGTCGTCGTCGAGGATGTGGAGGGGAGCGAGAGGGGAGTCGGTGCGGTTGAGAGGTTGAATGGCGAAGGGCGTCTTCGGCGTAGGTCCTCGATCCCTGTCCTCGCCGTCTCGTATCCGCGAGCCCAACAGTAATAACCCTCCCAGCACGAACACTATCAGCGCCGCCCGTTTGGTCGTTCTCCTCCTCCTAGCCCTCCCCGCCGCTACGGCAGGGGCTACAGGTCGAGGTCTCAGCAGACTCGGCGATATTGGCGGATGGGCGAACTGCTGTTGATGAGGAGGAGAGAATTGTGGGAGGGTTTGAGCGATGGAGGAGGGAAGAAGGGAGGTGAAGGTGGACAGGATGCGTTGGATTGCTGGGTGTTGGGAAGGATTGAGGTGCGAAGGAGGGGGCGGCGGGCGGATGGACGACGGAAGATGAGGCGAAAGGCGGTAGGAAGCTGTAGGGAGCGGCTGTGGACGAATGTCGACGGTAGTGAGAAAGGATTGCAGGTGTGAAGAGGATGAGAGGGAAGGCGAGAGATGCGGCGCAGTGAGGGGAAGTGTGCTGCTGCTGCTGCTGGTGCCCTTCAATCCTCCTCGAGTTGATCGCCCTTCGCTGAAGCTGGAGCTCGTCGGTGATATCCTTCCTTTCCCTCCCTGTACTCCTACAGCTCCTCCTCGTCCTTCGTTTGCCGCCAAGCCTTGTTGCGTCTCGCCCCTGCTCCTGCCCTCTCCCAGCGACAGGCTCCGCTCCCTCGTATCCCTCGCCTCGTCCTCCAACGAAGGAAACAGTGGTGGATCGTAGCTCAGCCTCGTAGGCGAGATGGCCCCGCTCGAAGCGAATGGAGTCGCGGAGAGGATGGGCGATGGCGCGAGTTTGTAGGCGGTCGAAATCGAGGAAGAGGTGGTGTGATGAGCCGAAGGGCCCGCCGAGCGTGACGCTGCTCGGCGGTGAGAGGTCATCTGTATCGAATCGTCCTTTTGCTCTGCTCGGCGGCGAAAGTGGAGAGGCGAAGAGATCGACAGAAGACGGGAGAGGGAGAGCTTCGAAAGCGCCGTCGCGTGCACCTTAGCGCGATTCTTGGACGTTGATTCTGCCGTGGAAGCTGTGGGGTGAGCTTACTCGTCAGCAGCGCTATCTTGTCTGCTCGAAAGACACGTCCTGGGCTGCTGAGAGCTACTCCTGCTGCCTTCCCACAAGCTCGGAGCCGAGCTCGATCGGGACGCGTCGCGAACTTGAAGGGGTGTACTTTGCGCCTTTCGAGACCAGAAGATGGAGTGCAGCAACGAGAGGAGGTTGTCGTGGGAGAAAGAGACTCAATCTGCCTTAGGAGGCTTCGAAGAGCGTGACAAGCCACCCTCGAGAAGCTCCCTTGCCATCGCCGAGCTCGACTGACGGCTCCGAAGTCGGCGCTGGACTCGTGACGGCAGCACAGGCTTCCGAAACGCCTACAATAAAATACTGGCAATCGAACTGTGTCCTCCAATTCCGCCCATCGTCTCGCACCCCTTGCTAGAAGAGCTCAGCTTGAGAGAGCAGCGAGCGGTCTGCTGTAAGCCGACGTGCGCCCGCATTGAGCCGCAAAAGCTCGCTAGTAGAGAGAACTGCTCTCCGAGATGAACTTGACCCCTCTACCTCCCTGCACGAGAGGCTGAGAGGCTCAAGAACAGCGAGAGAAGCTCCCTCCTCGACTTCCTCGACATTCTTGTTGGTCCTGCTTCCCTACATCTCTGCAGCTACCCCTCCCCATGCCTCTTTCTCAACATCTCACGCGCCTACTCACCAACGCCCCTCACCCAGCTCACTGCAACCCTCACCCTCCCACTCCTAATCGCTTCTTTTCCCTCTTCCTCTCCCGCCCTGCTGGCTCGGCGTGCTGAGGTGCACGCGATGGGAAAGGTAGACAGGCGAGGATGTAGGTCATTTAGAAACTTGCGATCGAGGGTCGAGGAGCCGTCGACGAGGCGAATCGAGAACGAGAAAAATGCAGGAGAGCAAGCAGCGAGCGAGTGAGCGAGCGGGGGGCGGGGCGACAAGGGAACTTGGGCGAGCGGTCCTTGAGAGTCTACGACATAATGTCAAGCTCTATTCACAAACATATCTATCGAACGACCTGAAGACATCTACCATGTCCCTCCCTCCTCCCTATAAATCAATCTCTCGGTGGTCACCCCCTCACCGCCGAGCCTCTCCCTGACCCCCTCCCTCGCCCTATCACACAGTCCCAACGGCCCACACGCGCTCACCGCTACTCTACCTCCCTCAGAAGAGCCCAAGTTGAGCAGTTCATCGATATGCTGTCCGAGCTGAGGTCGACCGAGATGAGTCGCCAAAGTCAGGAAGGGTTCGGCGCTGTCGAGGAGGGGGGCGAGGATGGAGGAGGGTGTGGAAGCTGGTTTTGGAAGAGAGGAAGAGGCGATAGGGCGTGTGAGATAGATATGTAGGTCGATGAAGGGGGCCGAGGAGGGAAGGGCCTCGCGGAAGAGGGATTGGAGGCGAAGGAGGTAGGGAAGCAAGAGGGAGACGGTCTCTGCGAATGCGAGAGAAGTCAGAAAGGGTACATTAGAAGGGTTCGACGGGCGAAAAGCTCACCGACAGTGCGAATCGACCACACTACAAGGACTCGCTCGGTCTTGAGAGTGTCGCGGAGAGCGTGCTTGGCCAGGTCGGCGAGATGAGACTGTTCAAGAGAAATCTCGTTAGCTAAAGATATCGCACATCGTCAAACGAGATCGCCGAAACCAACTCGCCACCGCCGCTGCAATCCCCGAACCTCCCGCCGCCAGCAAGACCCATCTCTCCTTCTCAAACGTGTGAATCGTGCCATACGGTCCCTCGATCATGATCCGGAGATCTCTCATACGTCCTCCTGCACCCTCCAAATCCCCCGTTCTCCCCACAGTGTCGCACAATCGTCTCGTAAACCCTCCGCACTTCTTGACGATCAGCTCAATCGTATCCGGTCCAGCAACATCGTCTTCCGGCTCCTCGTTCCCCAGCTGAACGATAGTGCTGCTTGTTGATGCGAAGGAGGAGCGAGACGAAGAGGAGATAGAAGTAGGGAGGGGAACGTCGAGAGGCCAAGCGATCGAGAAGGGATGGCTCTCCCACACCCTCGCGGCGCCAGGAATGGAGATGAAGATGTATGTCCCTGGTCGTCCACGCGAAGCAGCCCATCGCCGTGCTGCTCGAAGGCGTAGGCGTATAAACTCGCCGTCTCCGACGATGGTTCCCTCGGCTTCTGCGAACCGAGGAGAAGGCGATTTGGGGATGAGGAGCGCTTCCTCCAGGGAGATGGCGGAAGGGAATCGTTTGAAGAAAGGTGTTGAGAAGGGGAGCGCGAGGTAGCGAAGCGGAGTGTTGTTGATGAGGAGGGAGAAAAGGCGTAGGATCCTCTCGACCGACCAAAAGGCGATGGCGATGTAGATCCAAAACAGATGGGAGCGCTGGCCGTGGAGTAGGCCGACGTGGTAGTAGGTTCCGATGATCCATGCAAGTGCGCCCAGGATATCTGTCGAGGAGGGGGTCAGCGAGGGAAGGGGATGCTCGGCGAAGGGGGAGCCTCACGCCCGACGAGGAAGATTTCGTAGGAGATCTCGCGCAGCCGACGCCATGAAGCGATACAAAGTACATTTCCTCCAATGCAAGCCTGTAGTGACTCCGAGTCAGCCGCACTCCTGGGGGGAAAAGAGAGAGAACCCACCACCCATCCCGCCTGCAAGTAGGGTTTCGCGAACATCCCCCAAAACCCTCGCGAAGGCGGTTCCAGGATCAGGATAATGTACGCCGTGGCATGCACCAACACCGCGCCGAAAGTGACCCTCGACACCCAGCGATGCCAAACTTGAAGCCGAGCGAAGGAGGCTCCAGTGAGCCACGAAAGAGGCGAGTTGCGCGCGGCGAGGAGGATGACGAGGGGTGTGGAGCCAAAGGAGAGGATTGCGGTTCGGTCTGCGAGGTAGCGGATGTATTGGTGGATGGGGAAGGCGTCCTCGGCGTCGGGGAAGCTGCAGTGATTGGCCGTTGAGCGATCACCGAAGTCCGCCAAAGGGAGAGCTTACAAGATGTTGGGTTGGAGGAAGGCGTAGTGGAAGAAGGTGAAGTAGAAGGACGCGACGAGGTAGATGGAGAGCAAGATGCCGTCGATGAGAAGCGGGACTTGGTAGGTCGACCAGCTCGAGAAGCGATTCGAGGAGGGAAGGACCCGCTTCGGCTCCGAGGACGAAGTTCCGTAGAAGGCAGTGAGCGTGCATGCTCTTTCCACTGAGGTGTAGACCCTTAGGAGACGTCGAGGGACCCTGTCGATAGAGGGTACGAGGAAGCGGCAGGCGAGCGAAACGACGATCGCCGAGCCGACTGCCCTCCAGAGCCAGAGGCTACAAGAAGGGCTGGGTCAGCAGGGGTCGGATCGCGAGAATCGGTAGAGCTCACTTGAAGATAGCGGGGACGTAGAAGCCGTTGTATCGATGTGCAACATACGACGCAACAATCTCTGGCCCGCGAGCGGGGTCGTCACCTGCAGAAGAGTTAGCTACGCTCTCTTTTAACAGCCCACCTCCCTAAGAGCCTACCTGCAAACCTCTATGTGCAGTCAAACAAGCCACAAGTCAGCCATCGTACGCTCAGCGGAAAGAGCGCGACTTGGACTCACCAGCAGTTGGAGAAGGCGCGCTTCATGGGCACCATAAGCAGCAGGGAGAGCAGCGACCTCTTCCACAGTCGTAGGCCACCGCATTACCTCGAACCGAGCGAGTCTGGAGACGAGGAAGAGGCAGAAGAACAAGAGCGAACAGACCTGAGCGCGTCTCCGCCCCCGGCCGGGCTGGGCATCGCGCGCGGTGAAATGTGTCAGTCGAAATGTAGGAGAGTAGACCAGCCTTGAGAATAGTCCTTGTTGCTGCTTTACAGCTTGAAACCGCTTGAAGCTGAAACCAAGCTCGGTCGAGAATGAAAAGCGAACGCCGAGGTTTGATGAGAGCGAGCCGAAGCAAATGCGTTGCGCTATTGACAGTGATGCGAGGAAGAGAACGAAGAAATGCACCTAAGAAAGCTATCTACGACTTTGCTAAGCCTCCGCTAAGCCTTCCCCGCCCCCTCGCCGACCACCTCGCTCAAACCGTCAAGCCCTTCAACCTGCCCACACACTCCTCGCACCGCTCCTTCACCTCTCCAACCTTCAGCAACAGACTCGGCATCGCCTCCGTCGTCAATACCATCCTCTCTCCCATCTCGACACCACCCGCCGAGCTCTGAGTCCTCGTCCTGACCATCATCGCCCGTCCGCCTCCTCCTCCGGCAGCCGAGATCGTTCCCACCGCGGAAGGAGGAGAGCTCTCTTTGTCCCAATCCTCCTCCTCTGACGACGAAGAGCCGGCGCGAGACCACCTCTGCTGCTGCTTCGGCGGAGTCTGCAGCGAGGACGAGGGGGGCTGTCTTCTCCTCAAGCTACCGTAGCGCGAACTCGACGGCGTCAAACTCCTCGTAGGATCTGACACGCTCCTCCTCGCATCTTCGGGCGCCGTTCCTCCTGCTCGGGCGAGTTGGTTGAGCTGAGGCGTGTTGACGCTCGCCGCGAGCTCTTCGGATGCCTTGAGTCGAAGGCGGAGGAGGAAGTCTTTGATGCCCGAAACGCCGGCTCGAGAGACTCGACGGAGATTCGTCTTGCTGGGGGAGGAGGCGGCGATGGTGGAGGAGGGGTAGGGAGAAGCGGGCGAGGAGGCGGTGGTGGAAGAAGAGAGTCCAAAGGGACGCGGCTTGACTGGCGAATCGGCGGGGGTTGACGAGGAGCGAGCGTTGGTGAGAATGGAGAGACCTGGTCGAGGTGAAGGCGGTCCTCGGGAAGGAAGGGAAGCACCCTTGTGCGCGGGGTTGAGGAGAACCCCTCGAAGCATCTCCTTCTGGCGCTCCTCGACGCTCAAGCCGGTTTCGATGGACGAGGCGCTCGGTCGACGGGGGAGGAGGTGGGCCGAGTTGGGGCGAGAGATGGGTGTGCTGGCGAGGGTTGGAGTAGGCGATGGTCTTCTTCCTTCCTCCTCAGCATTCGTTCCTCCTTTCCTCGGCGTGCTCGGCGCAAGGCTCACGCAGCGATCCCTCCTACTCGCCAACTCGGCCGGCGACTCCCTCGTCTTCTCTGGGCTCTTGGCCGGTTTTCCATCGCCCAAGTCGACGAGCGCCTCCGCTTGCTCCCACCATGATTCGTACTCCATCTCGATCCGTCGAATATGGAGAGCGACTTTGGAGAGCGCGGTGGTGGAAGGAAGCGAGAGCAGAGGTGGAGACGAGCTGGAAGGGTTGGAGGTAGCGCCGGGCTCGGGCGAGGCGGGCGGTGAGATGGCGGTGCGGATGAGGTGCTGGTACTGCGCTCGGAGAGCCTTGAGGTCTGCGACGGAGTAAAGAAGATGAGCGTTCGATCTCTCGCTCGTGATAGCAAAGAGACTCACCTTCAACGCCCTTGGCAAACTCCTTGACCCTTTCGAGGTCCTCCTCAATCCTCCTCTGACTGCTGGTGATCCTCGCCGGGATCCTCAGATCACTCAAACTATTCCTCCTCACGACTCCCGCTCCTGCCGCACCAAGGCCGTCGACTCCGTTCATCCCATCTTCGAATTCCGTCCACTGGCTCATGGGTCGTTCGATGGCGAGCGAGGTCCGAGGTCGAGGATAAGGAGCGAGGCGTTCCTCTGATCCTTCGCGCCTCGTCGTCGCCGAAGGAGGAGCGTAGGAAGACGATCGACCCGGCATGACTGAACTCAAGCTCAACGATGGTCGATGTCCCTTCCCTCCCGCTGCTGGTGCTAGACCACCCTCCCGACCTCGTCGAGCCCAGCTGCCATCGGCGACGGTGATCATCGGCTTCGTGTCGAGGAAGGCGAGAGCTCGAGCACTGCTGCCGCTGGGTAGGCGAGGGCGAACAGTTGAGGTCTCCGAGAGGTCCGAGATGGTCGAGACGGTACTCTGAGGGCGGGCTTGAGCAGCGGAGGTGGTAGTAGGCATCTTCCAACCCTCGTTGAGCCGGCCTCGTTGAGGTGCTGAAGTAGGGGCTGAAGCTGGCGTCGATGCTGGCCGACGAACGTCGGAGGGCGAGCCCGAGATGGATTGGAGGGAGGTAGGATGAGAGCGTTTGGTTGTCGGAGGAGGAGGGCGAGAGGAGTAAGCAAGGGCAGGCGAAAGAACGGGAGGGGAGGGGGCTGAGCTGGGCGAAGGCTTGGAGAACGCCCTCGCGCGCGAGAGGAAGGATGTGCTGGCCTCGCTCCTCGAAATCGCTGCCTTGCTTGCCGAAGGTCGTGGTGGCTGAGCCGTCTCGACGCTTGCTGAATGGCCCTGCAAAAGGCGGGTGGATTTGGGTGTCGAGGTCGGCGCGGTGGGAGAAGGAGTGGAAGAGGGTGGCGATGTAGGAGTAAAGGTTCGGAGCGAGGGGTTGCGATGGAGGGTACTGGGTCGACCGGTCAAGTTCGGCCGTGTAGGGGTAGGAGGCATCGGCGACGTAGGCCGAGAGGAGGCCGAGGTGGCCAGGCTCTTGCTGCTGTTGCTCCTCTTCGCGCGAGTAAGGATGGACGACCTCCCGCTCGTACTGGTGCTAGTCGTCGGGGCTGGACTCGGCGCCCGTTTCGACCCTCCTCCCGCCGAGAGAGGAAGCGAGCTGGCGCTCCTCGAGAGCAAGTTGCTCAAGCTCAGAGGCGGCCGCTTGCGCTCCTTCTTGATCGGCGTCTCCTCCTCCGACGCTCCTCGTAGCGCAGCTTGATTCTTGCCGGTGACTGGCGGCTTGCCCTTGCCCTTGCCCGAAGAGCGACGAAGGAGGTTGCGAACCGTGGCGGCGGGCGAGGAGGCGGAGAGGGATTTGGAAAGCGAAGAGGATGAGGCGGATGGAGTGAGGGAGGAGCGAGCGTTGGCGGCGTTTGGTGATGCGAAGGAGGAAGTGCTGGCCGACGCCGAACGAGGGAAAGGGGCGACAGCGAGCCATCCGCCATCCGAGTCGGGGTCGACTTCGACGACTGATCCTCGGCTGGGTTGATAAACGAGAGGGACTGATCCAGCGGTAGCGCTCCTCTGTCGCCCAGTCGTTGTAGTCTGCCGTCGCGGAGGGCTTCTCCATCCGCCTCGTGATCCTCGAGCCGTACCCTCGTCTCCCGACTCCCGAGCGAACGCCATCTCCATCGCTTCCTCCCTCTGCGACGCGAAGTTGCCCTCGAGGTTGGCGCTTTGAGGTCCGCTAGTCGTTCCGCTTCTCAACGAGCTCGAGGCGGAAAGGAGCGGTCGCTCTCCCTGCGCCTGCTCCTCCTTCGCCTCCGCTTCTCCCTTGCCGCTCGACCGACGACGAACCAGCTTCCTCCTCCGCCTCTCTGGCGCGTCCTCTGCTCCTGCACCTCCTCCGCTCGTCGACGATTGCGGCAGTCCGAAAGCACTGGCGCTCGAGGCGAAGCTGGCGAAGGAAACTTGCGAGCCGGTCCATCGTCCTGGAGGCTGCTGAGCTGCGCTGCTACCGCTGCCGCCGATAGTGCCCGTCCAGCTCGTGCTGGGAGTAAGGATGCCCTTCCTGCGGCCCTTCTCCCCGCCGCCTCGAACGACTGCCCCGACATCTTCATCGCCGGAAAAGCCATCCTCTCCAGCGCTCGTAACCTCGCCCTCGCCTTCGGTAGCAGAGGCTGAATCCTCGTACTCGCGCCATGGTTGCTCTTCAGGCGATGCGGGTGGGCGCGAGGAAGTGGAGGAGGAAGGGAAGAAGCTGGCGGAAGGGGAGAGGGGCGGTCCATCGGTGAAGGAGGATGAGGAGGAAGTACGCTTGGCGCGGGAGGAGCGAGAGCGGTAGAGAAAGTCGAGGGAGAGGCGGCGAGATCGTTTGGGTTCGGTGGAGGAAGGGTCACGGTAGTTGAGAGAGTCGGAGGTGGAATTGGAGGCAGTGGAGCTGTTGGTGGCGGAAGAGGTGTTGGATTCGAGGGAGGAGTGAGGGCGTCGGCGCCAGGCTGATGGTACCGCTTCGGCGTCTTCTCTTCCTCCGCCTCGCCTTCGACGCTCGAGAATGACGGCGCCTGGAGGGGCTTGCTGAGAAGAGGAAGCAGAGGAGGGAGGGAGCCCCGTTTGGCCGGTGACGGTGATTGGCGCTGGTCGAGAGGTCGAGTTGTTGGAGCCGAAGAGGCCGAGTCCGAGGTTCGTCGTCCACTTCTTACTTCCACCACCTCCACTACTGCTCCTCGAGCTCGGTCGAGAAGGAGGAGGAGGAGGAGCCATCTCCCCTTCTGCTTCCCTCCTCTTGCCGTCCCTTCTCTTCTCCCGCTCTTTCCCAGTCGCTTTCTCGCTCGGTCTAGCCCAGCTCGGTCGACCTCCCTCAATCTCCACGCTTGTCCGCTGCCCTCCATCGTCGTCGTCGAAGTCGAAGTCGAGATCGGATTGGCTCAAGAAGCTCTCCGCCTCGGTGAGCTCCTCCGCCGTAGCAGCGCCGGTCGTAGAGCTGAGACTCGGCGTAGTCATCGTCGACCGAAGATCATGCTCGTCTTGATAGTCGAGTCGCCTGGGGCGAGGTGCTGTTCTCGGCGCTTGAGGCGAGGAGGGCGCTCTCGTTCGGCGGGGGGTGGTGGATTGCGACGACGAAGGACGGGTGATGGTCGCTCCGCCGATGGAGCCCGTTGGCGTGTAATGGCGGTGTGGAAGTGTGAGAGTTGGATCCGTGTCCTCCGAGTCCCATGCGGAGGAGGCGAGAGAGTCGAGCGAGGGGTTGGCGTTCGGTCGAAGCCAGGGGGTCGGTTTGGCTGGCGAGGGTGGCGCTAAACGAGAGCGGGAGGGCGTGGAGGGTGGAGAGGAGGATGTGGAAGCATGTCGTGAGGCGGAAGAAGGGTAGCGTGACCGAGAGGATGGCGCAGCGGAGGAGAGGGGAAGGTGCAAGTCCGAGGTCGAGGAATGTTGGAAAAGGAAGTCGTCGTCCCATGATTCCGAGGTGACTGTTGGGGTACGGACTCTCGGTCAGCTCGGCTCGTAGCCCCGGGCTGATCTCCTACAACCCCCCTCCTGCTCATTCGAACGCCGTACGTCTGCGCGTTGGAGCAAAAGAGCTTACCTGTACCGGGTCTAGCATGTCCTTTGACTCCTCCAATCGTCTTGGTAACGACTGCGCCCCTCCCCTTGACGGTCTGTTCTCCTACAGCAGCCGCAGCGTCACTGCTTGTCGCGCTCGAACCCCGCGCGTTGCCTCTCGAGCCGTCCTCGTTTGCTGTAGTCGAGTAGGGATGCGAACGAGAGCGGGAAGTGATGGTGTGGTCTGCCATCGACCTTGCAGCGCCGTGTATGGCTGCAGGATGGCGACTCGAAGCGGCGCTGGAGGGACGAGAGAGGATCAACAAACCGTCAGCTGTGGAGGCGCGAACGAGCTGCAGGAGAGTGAGAAGGCGTACGTTTGGTATGATCACTGTATTACAGTACAACCAACACTCAGAGCGCGAAGGCTCGAGTCGAGAGAGAGAGAACGACGTCGAGACGAGGAAGGCGAAGGGGAAGAGAGACGCGCAGGGGGGCGTGCGAAGGTGACGGCAGAAATGTTGCTGTGAGTGAGCGAGCTCTGTAGCTCGATAGCAACAGTTCTGCAGCTATTAATCTGCTAGATCTCCGAGCGAGAAGTAGGAGAGCACGGAAAGCAAGACCGAGAGGGCTCGCGAGCTGCTCGGGAAAGAATCGCCGAAAAGGACCACGATGCACTGTAGTTCGATCTGCGAAAGGTTCCTCTCTGGTTCCGAAACGCTTTGCTTTCTGTACTTCGTCGGGGTCACTTGCTGTCTTTCAGAGTCGACGCATCGCCGAAAGCTGCGCTCGCTGACCAGAGGACTACAAAGACTGATCTTTCATTTTTGACTCCTCTGCCGTTAATCAAGAGGAGCTCATGTGATTTGGCAGTGAGAACAGGGGAGAAGAGCCAGCACTGGGGAGCGAGCAGCGAGCCAGTCGTCCTCGGCGTTCGAGTCGGGCTCGATCGAGGCGTTCGACCGGGAGAAACGGAGTATGTACATTAGTCTCAAATCTTGTACTATGTTCGGTCTAGCCACTACCGCCTCAACCCCCTGCTCTCGCCTTCGAGAAGCCTGCGAAAGCGAGCGGCGTCAAAGGTCAGCTCGGCGCGACGAACGAGCGCGGAAGACGACTATCTTACCGAGCCACTGGCTCACTTAGGAGCACCTGTGAGATGAGGGTGAAGTTAGTAGAGGTCTCGAAGCGCTGCAGAGCTCAGAAACTCACGACTTCAACCCTCAAGGGTCGTAAATCGGTTGAACTCCCTTCGCCTTGCAAGTGGTCGCCGAGCGTTCCACCTCCTCGATCAAGTCCTCCTCTTCACCGTCCCAGAACTTAAGACCCCAGCGCTGTAGCTGACCCATCCTTGGAAGCGAAAGGGCCGAAGCCACCCCTGGCGCATCCTCGGCGCCGAGCCAAGTGGTTTCCAGCGCACGAAGCTTTACGCTGAGGGCGGTGAGGTATGGTAGAAGAGCGGTGTAGGGAGGGTCCTGGATCCAGAGGTGGGTAAGAGAGGTGCAGTTGGCGAGGAAGGAGGCGACGGCCGGCACCTTCTCCGCTTGGTTGTTCCCACCGTCGTGAACGAGGGAGAGGCGGAGGAGCTGGGGAGCAATACCGTCAAAGACCGATAGCTCAGATGCGGAGGTGGGGCCTTCCTCACAAGACGACCATTTCACGTCGAGGGAGCGAAGGAAAGGCGTGTCGGCGAGGAGGGGTTGGAGGATCGAGTTTGGCACCGTTCCCCACAAGATATGTAGGGATGTAAGCGCGAGAGGAGCAGTGAGATGGGGCAAGGCGCCCGTTGATTTGGACGTGGAGAGTGAGATGCTTGAGGTCTGCCGTAGGAATCAGCGGTCGTTAGCGTTCTCGAGTCCCACGGACTCGGCGAGCGCGAGCGAAGAACCTACCCTTCAAGAGCGCTGCAGTGAAGACCTCAGCAGAGAGGGGAGTTTCGCTATTGCCTCCAAGAAAGTCCAATCTCTCCAGCCCGTTCAAGAGTCCCAGCAGTCTCCACCACTCATCCGCTCGCGGCCAGCTGTACTCCGCCAATCTGACTCGCTTGACCTTCTCGGCCGAGCTGGGCTCGCTCAATTGGTGAAGTAGTCCGTCAACGTCAAAGGGGCGACTCGATCCTGTGTTGATGCTCCTGATCAAGAGGTGTTGCGCTGGCGCCTTCCAGTCTTGCGCAACGAGTGAGGCCGAGCGGAGGTAACGAACTCGCTGATGAGGGAGATTGAGATTGTCGTTGCTCAGGAGCTGCACGATGTGGTAGAGGAGCTCAGGCGGTAAATCTTGGATGACGGCCGTGGTCCCTTTAGGTCGGCGAAGGGAGGAGGCGAGAGAAGGGGCGATGGAGAGGGAAGCGGAAGGGGGGGAGCTTCGGCCTGCGAGGGGTGGACAGAGAACGGGTCAGTGACCTTGCTCCTGCTCTTTAACGTTACGCACGCCATTCCTTCTCCCAGCAACTTCGGCGGCCCCTTCGCCTGCTCGTCAACAGACGCCCGGCCCTCGTCGCCGCGTCCGCCTTGCTCCGCTCCTTCTGCCGTAACAACCTACAGCTTCTCGGAGGAGCAGTAGAAGGTACTAGAAGCTTGACCGAAGAGTTGAACCCACCTTGGAGCGTCGTGGTTGTCTCGTTGAAGCTACAGCACCTTCTGAGAGAGCGTCCGTCTCGTTCGAGCGAGCTTCCTCGTTTCCCGTGGCGAGCGAAGACTGAAGAGGTGTAGTCGAGTAGTAGTGGGAACTTTGCTAACCTCTAACTAGATCCCTCCAGCAGCTAGTGTGTCGAAGCAAAACGAGCAAGATGAGGCGGGAGGAAGAGAGATGAAACGGCGACTCGAGCTTCGTCTCTCTCCCTTTGACTAAGTGCTCGTCTCGTTCATCTCGACATACGAGAGTGCTTTTTACCTGCTTTTAGACTCTCTGCTGTTGAGTACATCCACCTACGGCTCCCAGCTTGTCCGCCGTTCTCAGCCGTTTGAAAGCAGCGCCTAATCTCGCAGCTCGCCGGACCCTGGCAAGATGGCCAGTGGCTCGTTTCCGACCTCTCAGACGGCCTATCAAAGAACCTACTACTCTACTACTACACCTGCTAATCCCTCGCTCAGCCCTCAATCGCCTTACCAGAAGCCCTTCTCGACCTCACAGTTTCAACCTCCCGCTCAGAATGGCTCGGGGTGAGTGCGCGGGGCTACCTAGCTGCTGTGATGATACAAGCTGACTCGCTTTCTCTTCGACTCTACTTCTCCGTTGCCAGCCGAGTCGCTCCCTTCAATCTTCGCACCGGCATTCAACCTTCCTCTTCGCCGAGCTGGCCCCGCTCAAGCGCCGTCGACGCCTCCTTCCTCCGACACTACGCGGCACAACTCCTAGATCATCTTCAACTAAGCCAAGCGACCAACAGCTTTCTTCACGTACAGCTGGCCCACGCTCAAGCGGCGCTAGGCCAGCAGCGGGAGAGGGAAGCTACGGCGGTTCATCAAATCATGGACAAGCTGCAGGCCGAGAAGATGGATGCTAGGAGTACCGCTGACAAGCTCGCGGACTTCCGCGAGCAGTTTGGGGGACTGGGAGCTCGGCTCGGAGTTGAAAGGGTTGGGGTGGGCGCCGCGCTGGACGGTATCGAGCAGAAAGTGGTGGAGTTGGAAGGGTCACTCGCGAGGCAGCGCTTTTTGGGTATGGAGGTTTGTATGAAGGCTCAGGAGGAGAAAGAGAAGGGTGAGAGCCGAGGGAAGAAGCGAGAGGCGGTGCTGCTGCTGCCACTGCTGCAGCGAGCGGTGCGCAATAAAGGTGAGCTGTTTGCTCATCTTTCGCAGAAGGATTGCTTTGAAGTAGTGCATTGCTGACCTCTGCATCTTCCCACCCGCCCCTCTTTGTCACCTTTCGCCGTCCTTTCGCCTCCCTGATCCCTCGCGCCTCCCCCTCTCCCTTCTCCTCGATTCCCCGCTCTACAGCTCAACTTCAGTTACACACCGACGAAGCCTTGTCCAAGATTGCCGAACTTGCGGAAGCTCAAACTGCTGCAACCTCCAGCAAGCTCCCCTCCTCACCTCGCTCCTCGCCCCCTCCTTACCGCTCCCCCGACCTCATCTCGGTCGACGC
The DNA here is from genome assembly GCA_019775505.1 of Leucosporidium yakuticum. Lineage (NCBI taxonomy): Eukaryota > Fungi > Basidiomycota > Microbotryomycetes > Leucosporidiales > Leucosporidiaceae > Leucosporidium > Leucosporidium yakuticum. Next base: position 23,417 of record JACWFO010000210.1, read on the forward strand.
GCTCAAAGGCGAACTCGCTCAATCACGCGTCGAAATGAAACCTCACTGCTGAGAACACTCAGCAGTTAGCCACCATCACCTCCCTCCGCGCCGACCTCGCTTTGCAGGAGAAATCGACGCTCGGCAAGGAGCTCAATTTTGAGCGAGAGAAGAGGTCAATTGTGGCTAAGGCGAGAAGTGAGGTGGAGAAGGCTACTCAAGAGTGTGTCGAGCTTAAGCAGCGATTGGAGGAGATGCAGGAGGAGTTGAGAGCGGCGGAGGAGGGCAAGAAGTGGGTTGAAGGCGAGGCGAGTTATCAGCGGGAGCGGAACGAGAGGTTGGAGGGGGAGCTTTTCAAGGGGCGAAAGAGGTGTGAATGGCTCGAGGAGGAGTTGAGTTCTTGTAGGGAGAGGCTGGATGCCGAGGTGCAGGTGAGGGCGAGCGGAAGAGGATGGGGGTCAGAGGGCGTCGAGGGGAGCGGGGTGCAAAAGGTGAGCTGGCTACTTGTTCTGACTTCCCTCTTCTGTCGACCGTGCGCTGATACCTCGTTTAAACACAGGGCCATCCTCGCGACATCCTCATGATGCGCCACAAACTCTTCAAAATCCGAAACGACCGCAAGCGACTCATCGCCGAGCAAGCCGAAGCCACCACACTCATCGACGAGCTGATGAAGGAGGTTCAGACTCTCACGGATGGTGAGCAGGCTCTTCTCATTTCACTTTGATAATAGGAAGAAGCTGACTTGCCTGTTCCCCGACAGAGCTGGCTTTCCTCCGCCATCAGCCTCGCCCTCCGAGTGCAGCCCGTCCTCCGCCCGCTTCTCAACCATGTCCTACAACCTCCTTCTCCCCAGCTACACCCAACCTTTGTACCAATCCCTCACCTTCCACTTTGGCCACTCAATCACTCCTCTGGCGCATCCGACAGGCCAAGGATTCGGCGCCGTTCCCTTCGCCTCGGCGTTCCTCAGGCTCAGCTTCGATTCCGATGTCGACGCGCCTCCTAAGGGAGTTGAGTAAGTCCGATTTGAAGGGAGAAAGCAAGCCGGATAGCGATGATTTCAAGGCAAGGAGGGAGCTCGAGATTGCTGGTTCGGTCGGGCGGCTCGGCGAGGTGAATGAGATGCAGGGTTGAGGTTTCCGCCAGTGGGCGATGTATGATGCAAAGGATCTGTTATCTGCCTCTCAGAAGCTGTAAAACGAAAGTTCAAACACGGCTCAACGAGAGCGAGGCAAAGCGAGGTCGAGCTGCCTCTTGCTCTGAGGTCGCCGCCCAGCTCTCCCCTTCTGCTCCTCGCATGAGAGCCATATCGTGAGGCTGGCACTAGCAGATAACACGTCTTGAGCTCCCGAGACCTTCCCTGAAGCCTCTCTGTAGGCTTCCAGCCGCCTCGGCGCTCGCTCGGCGCTGGTCAACGCCACAGCCTCCTATCAAGGGGTAGCTCGCCTTGATCCTCCAGAAACGTCCCTCTTTGAAAACCTCGGCTGCTCGACTGCAGCTTGAACTCGCTGCACCTCTTGCAAGGCCTGCACGGTGTTTGCTCCTGCTCGAGGTTCGCACTCCCCTTCGGCGAGCATCTGCTCGAGCGCCTACCTACTGCGGGGTCCCCTCACTCTGACGCTCTACAGAACTTGCTAGTTACGTCTCTGTAGCTCATGGTTTTCTAGCAAGCTCCTGGCAGCTTTGTGACGCGC
>JACWFO010000211.1:0-33089 GCA_019775505.1 Leucosporidium yakuticum
CTTCCTCGCCGCTAGTCCTACCATTCACGCCGTTCTTCCGCTCTTGGGCGTCAATCGCTACTGGAGGAAGCTTACCATTCGTAAGCTCGTCAAGGAGTTCAGCAGGACGCAGGTGAAGGATGTCTACTTCAATGGGCTTGGTGGAGTCGAGCCGCTGCTGTCGAAGGGAAGCTACCTCAAGGTGAGCGCGCCACGAGAGCGGAGGGAAGCGAGCGAGCGGGCTGACCGCTGTCGCAGGTTCATCTCTCGAACAACTGCCAGCAGGATGGAATGAGGAAAACGAATGATGTACGCTACTCTATTGCGAGGGGACACCCGCGAAGCGAGAGGTGGTTGCTGCTGTGAGTTGCTCCGTTTCGCTCGAGCTTTCGTCGATCGGTCGAGCGGACGCTGACCCTCTTCCCTCCTCGGTTGACCTCCAGCGCCGATTTCGACCCTTCCACCATGCTCTGCACCTTCCAACCCCCGACTGGCACGACGATCTCTTCCCTCACGAAGCCTTAATCCTTCAAGGAATCGACTACGACTTCCCCGTCCGCGACGACGGCGAGGAGTACGGGGACGTAGCTATGGGGTTTTGCATCGTTTCGAGCGCGTGATTCCGTCCTTCCAGGGGAGCGAACGCTACGTATGGACTGGAGCTTGGAGGCCTGAGAGATTCCCGATTATGGGCTCGGCGGGCGCGGGCTTCTTTCCTGAGGTTGCGGGTCCTAAGGAGGTGGAGAAGGGGAATCCGAGGGTCACGGTTAGGGAGAAGGAGATTAGGAATGGTTGGAAGCTCTGTGAGTACTCCCTGCTTCGCGCCGAACTTTAGCGCCGAGAGTTGACCTCCCTCTCCCTCATCGTTCGAAGCCTGGCACACCCACCGCATCGAACACGAGCTCCCGACCGGAACCGGACTTCACGGCGACAGGAGAGCTCAAGTCGTTCTCGCCGTACATCAGATTGAAGCGCCGTTAATCGACCTCTTTTGTCCGAGGAAGACGGCGTCCAAGGAGATGTGGGAGAAGGGCGGATATGGATGACATGATGGTGGGTATTGAGGTGGGTTGAGAGCTCTGGGGAGGGAGAGGAGAGAGCTGACCGTCCTCGAGCAGCTCGGCGCGGGAATTCGAAGGGGAGGGATGAAGCTTCGCAAGAGGGAGATGAGGCGAGGAGGTCGATGGATAGGAAGCTCGATTTGAGTTTCAAGTCAGCTCGTTGTGCAAAGTAGTGTTTCGCTTGAGTACTCCCCTCGAGAGCAGGCGACGCTCTCCGCCTTTCGCCGTTCGGCGCTCGCTGCTCTCCCTCTCACCCTCCCTCCAACGCCAGCTCATGATAATCCCCTCATCTTTTGCAACACACACAAAGTACTATCTCCGCTCCTCCTCCCGACTCGCGCGCGACGCTCACTCGCTAGGATCCCACTTGGCAAACGCCTTCTTAAACCTCTGGGTATCGGCCTTCTCCTCGGCATCGGTTTGGGTGCAGGCTTTCCAATCCGCTCGGTCGGGGGTGTTGAGGAGGGAGGCGAGGGCGGTGCTGTCGATTTTCGTCGAGGTGTGGGCGAGGGAGGGAGGGAGGGTCAGTGCGCGCTGAGAAGGAGCAGGGACAAGGAAGAGACGAGACGACTCACCGACCGAACCCCAAATCATACCTCTTCCCCTTCTCCACAACAGCACACAAGACCTTCCCGTCCGGCAAATCAATCCTCCAGTAATCATCCTGCAGCGTGCCGGTTTTGCTCGATTCGAGAAGGGAGGAAAGGACGGCAGGGTCGTCGGAGAAGGTGAGGCCTCCTTTGGCGCCTGCGTCGATGAAGTGGGAGGAGGCGAGAGGCGAGAGGGTGCGGGGGAGGGGACAGACCTGTACTCGACCATCACGGGTCAGCTCGTCTCACCTTCAACACCCCGAGAACGACAACTCACCTGCACATGCGCATGCCCTCCCTTGCCACCCAACCTTCCCACCTCAAACGCCACCAAATCAGCTCCAAACTCATCATAACATTTCCTCAACGCCTCTTTGTACGCCTCCACTTCGGCGAGGATGGGAGGAGAGGATTCAGAAGGGATGGAGAGGAGGGTGGGGTAGTGGGCGATCTAGATTTTACCCCATCCTCTTAGTCAGCGCTCACTCGGAAGGAGAGGAGGGAAGGGGAAGGAGGACAAACAGGAATGATCAAAACGTGCCCTCCTCCCGGTACAGGCGAAGCAGGCGTAGGTCCCTCGGCGCCGGTAACGCAGAGCTGTCCCTTGGGGAGGGTGAGGTACGTCTCGGAGCCGATGGAGGCGATTAGGTGCTTCGTTACGCGCGGGTTGGAGAGGCAGAACCAGCATTCGTCGGCTGGTGGCTCGAATTGAATGGGGAATCGGGAGGGTCAGCTCGCTCGTCGTGGGAGGAAGTGGAAGAGGAAGAGGGGGGAAGGAGAAGATTACGCACGCTGGAGAGGCCTCCTCGGCGCACCGGCTCCCGGTCCTCGAGCAGCTCGCTCAGCCTCGCGCTTCGCATCCCGCTCGGCCTTCTCCGGGCAATCTTGAATCCAATGACCTTTTTGTTCGCAAATGTTGCAGGTGTAGTGGTCGCTGTTTGATGTAGCATCAAATCGGATGAGGGTCAGCGGCGCTCGACAGTGAGAATAATTGAGAGAGAAAAGAGACGAACGGAGGAGCTCCTCCCTTTCCCTTCTTCCTCTCCCCTGCCCCTCCTCCCTGACCTCCAAAGATATAATTCGGCACTCCATACTCGTTGACATCGCCGTTCGTATCGAGGGATCCTGCAGCGCGCTTCATGCCTCGAGGTCCACCTCCGACGGTGGACGGAGCGGCCGAGATGATTGAGTTGAAGGGCGAGGGAGTGAGGTTTGCGGGAGGGGGACCAGAGGGGGTGGTGGAGGGGGTGATGGAGAAGGCGTAAAACCACTGTTATAGACGCACGCAAGGTCGCATCAGCTACATCCTCAACCTCTCGAGCCAAGCGAGGAAGGACGACTGACCCTCTCCTTGGTCTTATTCCCCATCTCACCCAACCCAATAGCTCGGCACACTCCCCCGCCCTCACTCTTACTCCACTCGAACGGTTCCCTCTCCCAAAACTGTCCCAATCCTCCGATAAAAGCATACTTGGGTCTCGCGAGCTTGATGATTTGATCCAGCTCGGGGGAGGCGTTGGAGGGGGTTGTGGTGGGAGCGGGCTTGGTGGAGAGGAGAGGGAGGGAGGAGGGGAGAGTGTGGGTTAGGAGGATGTCGGGAGGTGGGATTGGGCGGGGAGGGAGCGAGGAGGTAGTAGGAGGGGGAGTGAGGGAGGAGAGGAAGGTGGTGATTGAGGTGGAGGTGAAGTGGGGCTGAGTTAGAGGGTCGAGCTATGTAACAGAGTAGGTCAGTAGGTGATCTGAGCTAGCAGAGGGGAGTAAAAGAGATTCGTACCGAACCGTCGTCGTTGAAGAGAGCGGCGTCGTAGTTGCCTCCAAATGTGCCGATGCGTAGACCTGAAGCGAGGGTGAGGATGCCCGTCTTGCCTGTAGCGTAGCGTAGTAGACTGTGTGAGCTGCCTGATTTGTGACTCTGAGCGAGTAGAAGAGGAACTGACCTAGGACGGACAAGTTGTTACAGATCTCCTCCCCACTGGCTACTTTGGCCCTAATCTTGCTGGGGAGAGCACCAGCTACAGCCACGTAAACCTGAGCGGGAACATTAATTTGACCTGCGAGGAGTTGAGCGAGTTCGAGGTTGTCGTCTTGAGTGTTTGAGAAGAGGTCGAGGGCGAGGATCAAGTCGAACGAGTGTTTGGCTTGTAGTGTACTGAGTTTGTTAAAGTAGGCAGAGAGGGAAGGTGCAGGTCCCGTTACCAGCACTTTGAGTGGCGAACTCATGATGCCCTACAGAACAAAGAGGGAGCAGGAAGAGCAACAGAGGCGAGCTCAACTTGGGCGCAGAGGGAGATGGCTCGAGGGGGGATCAGAGAGAGGGAAGCTGTAGCTAAGCAGAGCTCAATACAACACTACAGAGCTACTTATTACTATTCATTATACTTTACTACAGATGAGATGATGCCCCCTTTTTTCACTGACGCGCCTTTCGAGCTCGAGACGCGACTTGGTGCTCTCTCCCTCTCTTTCCCGCCTCTCACTCGCTAGTCTACTACACGACAAGATGTCAGAGCAGCAAGATCTCGAGACTACCTTGTCCACTGGAGCCATCAGGTATTCTACTCTTCTCTCTCCTCCCACCCTCTTACGCGCTCAGAGCTGACTCTGTGCTCAATTCGTCTCGTCTCGACTCGTTTCTGTAGGGCCATGTACGGAGCAGGAGCAGGAGACGAGGATCCCATCGCAGTCGAACCTACTCTTCAAGTACTCTCGGTCAAAAAGGTTAACCCCTCCGCCAACAGCACAGTAGACAGGTATCGGTAAGCTCTCCCATCCCCTCATCTCTAATCCCTCTCCCGCTCGACCATGGCTCGCTGTAGTCGACCAGGTCGTTCAGCAACACCCTACTGAGCAGCGCGACTTACCCTCCCCTCCCTCAACCCTTCCCGCACCAGTCTCATCGTCTCTGACGGCGAGCACTTTGCCCAAGCCATGCTCGCCACCCAACTCAACGGCCTCCTCGCTCAAGACCCTCCCGCCATCGAAAAGAACACCATCATCAAACTCACCACTTACGCCTGCAACGTCGTCCAGAACCGTCGGTCAGTCTTCTCGCTCTCTTCTGTCCCAAGTCGCGTCGTCTACGCGTCGCTTTGAGACTCAGCTTAGCTGACCTCGCTCGCTCCCTTCAACGCGCTCCCCGCTCTACGCTACAATACAAACAGAATCATCATCTGCCTCTCCCTCGAATCCATCGCCAACTACCCCGAGAAGATCGGTCAACCTCAAACCATCGACCCTGGACCATCTGCCGGCGGCGCTGGAGGAGGAGGAGGGGATGTAGCGATGAAGGACGTCAAGCCCGATGTTAAGCCCGCTCCTGCTCCCGCTCCCGCCGCGACTACGAGTGGAAGGGGTGGTTCGAATGCTAGTAGTACGAGTGCGGCGAAGAAGCAGCAGACGGGAAGGGGTGGAGCTAAGGGTGGTGCGCCGATTTACCCGATTGAGGGGTTGAGTCCTTATCAGAACAAGTGAGTTTGTCTACTCTACTAAGAGGTAGTTGGAGCGTCCAGGGACGGGCTGGGAGGAGGAAGGAGCGCCGAGACGACGAGAGCTGACCGAGTGCTCCCCTTCCCTCCCTTTTCCCCTCCCTCTTTCTCCTTGCACTCGCGCTCCCTCGCTACCAGGTGGACCATCAAGGCTCGCGTCACCGTCAAGTCCGACATTCGTCACTGGTCCAACGCCAAGGGAGACGGCAAGCTCTTCAGCGTCAACCTCCTCGACGATACCGTTCGTCTTCTCCTTCCCCCTCTCCTCCTCTGCTCCGCTGAATCTCCCCTCCTCCTCTCTTCTCCCCACTTTCCCCTCACCGCTAAACAGGGAGAGATCAAAGCGACGGGCTTCAACGACGCGTGCGAGAACCTCTACCCTCTCTTCGAGGAAGGCAAGGTCTACTACATCTCCAAGGCTCGCGTCAACATCGCCAAGAAGCAATTCTCCAACTTGTCCTCCGAGTATGAGATTATGTTCGAGAAGGATACCGATGTGCAGTTGGTGAGTCTCTCGCCGGTCGGGTTCGGCGATAGAGGTCGGCGCGAGAGGAGAGAGAAGCTGACGCCGACGACCAACAGTGCGAGGACCAATCCGCCGCTCCTCAGATCAAGTACAACTTTGTCGAACTCGGCAACCTCGGATCGCAAGAGAAGGATGCCACGGTCGACGTTCTCGGCATCGTCAAGGATAACGGCGACCTTTCCGAAATCACGGCCAAAGCGACCCAAAAGCAAATCAAGAAGCGCGAGTTGACCATTGTCGATCGTTCGGGATACTCGGTTAGGGTCACCCTCTGGGGAAGGAGCGCAGAGACGTGGCAGGAGAGTGATAATGGCGTTTTCGCGTTCAAGGGGGCTAAGGTGGGAGATTTTGGTGGAAGGACGTTGAGTATGGGTGGGCAGAGTACGATGACGGCGGATCCGGATATTCCTGAGGCGCATGATTTGAGGGGATGGTGAGTTCTGGATGCTCGGCGATGCCAGGGTTCGGCGAGGACGATGAGCTGACTTCTCCTTCTCCTCCTCTCCTCTCTCCTCCTCCACCTCCACCTCCTACTCGACTCGACTACACTCGCAACAGGTTCGACACCGAAGGCAACGCGCAATCCTTCCAATCCTACAGCAACCAAATGACCTCGGGCTCGGGCGCCACCTTCAGGAAGGACGAATTCCGCACCTTTGAGGACGTGACGGCCGACGACTCCGTGGGCATGGGCGACAAACCCGATTTCTTCTCCTCGAGGGCGACCATCACTTTCATCAAGGGCGATAACTTGAGTTATCCGGCTTGCCCGACTGAGAAGTGTAATAAGAAAATGAGTCATGAGGGGAATGATGAATGGAGGTGTGAGAAGTGTAGTCAGACTTATCCTGCGCCCGAGTACCGGTGAGTTTTCTCGCTTCGATTGATTTGTTCCGAGCTCGCCGAGCCGGCTTCGCCGAACGAGAGCTGACCTCTTTCCTTCGTTTCCCTCCTCCCATTCCGTTCCCTCGCTTCGCTTTGACCCCTCCTCACTCCTCACCTCACGCGACTCTCCTACACCCTCACCACCCTCACCACGACAGCTACATCCTCTCCCTCTGCGTCAACGACTTCACCTCCCAAATCTGGATCTCGGGCTTCAACGACCTCGGCCTGCAACTCCTCGGGCACAGCGCCGACGAAATGCAACGTCTCAAAGAGGACGATGATCCCAACTTCCAAGCCATCCTCAACAAAGCCATGGGACAGACTTACAACTTCAACATTCGCGCCAAGGCTGATACCTACCAGGATCAGACTAAGGTTAGGTTCCATATTCAGAAGGCCGCGAAGGTTGATTGGGTCGAGGCGGCCAAGGGGATGTTGGAGACGTTGGAGCAGTGGGGTGCTTGAGTTGTGAGGGGTTGAGAGGAGGGGAGGAGCGCCGAGGAGGGAGAAGGGAGGTTGTCGTCGCTTGTGATGTGATGTGTTTTTCTTTCGCTTGCTGTACCAATAATAGCTTTTTCACGACGTCTACGATGTTTCGACCCGGAGAGCGAGCGAGCGAGCTGTAGCTTGTTGCATCGGCTCTCTCCTCGCCCGAACAGCGACTCGACGCGCACGCCGCGCTGCTGTCTGCTTCCTCATCTCGCCTCGTCTTCGCATGCTCCCTCGTCGGCTGAGCATTCAACTCTTCAAACGCTCTATCTTGACCCAGCTACAACCTCTCGTCACCTCGCCCATCGCCTCTCCCCTCCTTCAACCGCGCGTCCCCTCCCCCTCCCTCTCCTCAACAGCAGCAAGACGAATGTCGACCGTCCCTTCTCCCTTCGCTGGCCGTGAGAGTCTGCCATTCAATCTTCCTTCGCTGGGACCTAATTGGGAAGCTACAGAAAGTGGGAAGGGAGAGCGCTACAGCGTCCTAAAGGCGAGGATTGAGGTTAGCGAGAATGATTCGAGAGGGTATAGGTGCGTTTTGTGCTTTCTCACGACTGCTCCGGCTTGAGAGGAGGTATAGGAAAAGCTGACCTTGCTCTCTGGGAACTGTAGGATGATCACCCTCTCTAATGGCTTGACGGCGCTGCTTATTGAGGACCCTAAGACGGATAAGGCGGCGGTGGCGATGAGTGTGGGAGTGGGACATTTATCGGATCCTGTAGGTCTACTCTCGAGGGCTGATGAGATGGTGGGAGACGCGCGCTGACGCCTTGGAGGGTGCGCAGGATGATCTACCGGGGTAAGACGACTTTCGGTCGGATCGCTCCCTTCCATCCACCCTTTCTGCTCTCAAAGAGTGCCCTGAACCTTCTTACTCGATACTCTCTACCGCCCTCTCCGCTCTCGGCGCAACCGCTGCCTCCCGCCGTCTCGTTCCCATCGCTCGGCGCTGACCCTCTACCCCTTCTCCTCCCTCCCCATCAACCCCCTCAACAGCCTCGCCCACTTCTGCGAGCACATGCTCTTCCTCGGTACCTCCCACTACCCCGAAGAAGCCTCCTACAAGCACTACCTCTCCCAAAACTCGGGTTCCTCCAACGCCTTCACTTCCCTCGCCGAAACGAACTACTACCTCGACGTCTCCCCCGCCGGCCTCCCCGGCGCTCTATCCCGTCATGCTCAGTTCTTTACTAGCCCGCTTTTTGATCCCAGTTGTACGGAGAGGGAGGTTAATGCCGTTAATTCGGAGCAGAGTAGGAATTTACAGCTGGATGCTAGGAGGCTGTTTCAGTTGGGGAAGGCTACTAGTAATAGGGAGGATGGGAGTAGGTATTGGAAGTTTGGGACGGGGAATAAGGAGACGTTGTGGGAGAAGCCCAAGAAGAGGGGGGTGGATGGTGAGCCGAGGTCCGGCGAGCTGGTTGGGTGGCTGCTGACGTCCTTCGCGCTCTACAGTACGGGATAAGCTACTGGAATGGTACGCAAACAACTACTCGGCCAACATCATGAACCTCGTCATCCTCAGCACTCGTGAGTCGGCCGTCGCGCTTTCGGCTTGCTTCTTCCTCGCTGACCTTCTCCACTCACAGACACCCTCGACGAACTCACAGAACTCGTACTCGCCGAATATTCCGATATTCCCAACCTCAACCTCGAGCACAACATCTTTGATGCCCCCGTTCTGACGCCCGCCGAACTCAAGGTGGACGGCCTCTTTACTCGTTAGAAGTCCGAGTTAGCTGACTCGTTACTTTGCGACAGACCGAGATTAGCTACCGTACGATCAAGGATACCCCTCAGCTACGGATCGAGTGGCCTCTGCCCGACTTGCGCGGGTTTTGGTCGAGCAAGGTGAGCCGAACATCTCGAATCAATCGCTTTCCCTCGCGCGTCGAAACTCACCTAACCTCCCGTCACTCTCAACAGCCCGGCCGCTTCATCGCTCACTACGTCGGACACGAAGGACCGGGCTCCATCCTCGCTGAGCTCAAGAAGCTAGGATGGGCGACTTCCCTCTCCGCCTCCTCCTCAAACGGCTCGCCAGGCTTCGAGCTCTTCCGCATCAATATCAACCTGACTGCTCTCGGACTCTGTACGTCTCTCGCTTTTCAGCGCCCCTCGAGTCTCTCTAACCTCCTCGCCTCGCGCAGCAAACTACAAGCTCGTCCTCCAACACGTCTTCTCGTACCTCTCCCTCCTCCGCTCGACCCCACCCCAAGAATGGGCCTTCGCCGAACAGCAAAAGCTCGGTCAAATCGGCTGGCGATGGAAGGAGAACGGTCAACCTTCCCCTTTCGTTAAGGGACTCGCCTCCCGGATGACGGACCTCGAGTACCCGCCGGAACGAGTGCTTGTGGGCCCGTGGTTTGCTGTGGAGTTTGATGAGAAGGTCATCAGGGAGTGCTTGGAGAGAATGACGGTCGAGGGATGTAGGGTGCTGGTGGGGAGTAAGGAGCCGCTTGAGGGACGGGCAGAGTGGAGCGAGAAGGAGGAGTATTATGGAACGGAGTTTGAGAGGAGGCCGTTGGATGTTGAGGTGGTCAAAGTGTGTTGGCTGACTTTGGAAGAGGATGGACCGAGAGCTGATCTTGTCTCGTTGTAGGCTCCCGCCGCCGCTGACCTCAAACTTCCCGAGCCGAACATGTTCATTCCCTCCGATCTTGAGCTCGTCACGCCCAAGCCAATAGAGGAGGTGAGTTTTCATTTACTCTCCTGCTCGTCGACACTTCACTGATGCTCCCGTTGCCTTCGAAGCCCGCCAAGCGTCCTTCGCTCATTCGCCAGACCTCCTCGGCGCGCCTCTTTTTCAAGAAGGACGATACTTGGTGTGTTCCTCGTGCTACGGCATACTTCCTACTCAAGTCGTGAGTTGCCCGTTTTCTCTCTCACTTCTTAATGCTCCCGTACGCTGACCCTTGACGCTCTCATCCCCAGCCCCCTCGCCGATGTCACCGCCGTCGCCGCCATCAAATCCCAAATCTTCGCCTCACTCGTCGAGGAGTCGCTAGCCTCCTACTCCTACGACGCCACTCTCGCCGGACTAGCCTACTCGGTCGGCAACGAGGTCGACGGCCTCGAGCTCGTCGCCTCGGGCTACTCGGACAAGCTGCCTCTGCTACTCAAGGTCGTCCTCGAGAAGCTCCGGGATTTCGAAGCCGATCCTAAGCAGTTTGAGGTCGTCCATGAGAGGTTGACGAGGGCGTACAAAAACACCAAGCAGAACAACCCCTCGACGATGGCGGATTCGCACCTTCGCCACTTGACGAGGCAGACGCACTGGACGTTTGATGACAGGCTCGAGGCTCTTGAGGGTGAGTCGCTATCTCTAAGGGGCTGTAAGCGTGTGAGCGAGCCGGGGCTGACGTTCCTCGGTGCTCGCAGGTCTTACCCCTCGCGACATCGAGAAGCATTCGAAGGAGCTGCTCGCCGAGCTTCAGATCGAGGGACTCGTGCATGGAAATGCTACAAAAGAGGTGCGTTGTTTCTCCCATGTTGAGAGACAGCTGAACACTGCTGACTCGCTTTCTCCCGTCGCAGTCCGCTCTCAACATGCTCAAGCTTGTCGAGACCGTCCTCGAGGCCAAGCCCGCCGATCCTGCTCAGAACGACTACCACCGCGCTCTCGTACTGCCTACTCGTACGTCCACTTCGAGCCCGCTTTTCTCTCGCGACCTTCGAGCTGACCACTTGGGCCTCGTCGAGCAGCTTCCAACCTCGTCTTCCGTCCCGAGGTCCCTTCACCGCAGAACATCAACTCGGCGGCAGGCGTTTACTATGAAGTAGGAGCCACGACGGACTACGACCAGCTCGCTCGGCTGCACCTCTTCGCTCAAATCGCCAAGGTTCCCATCTTCTCCACCGTTCGTCCTTCGCCTCCTTCTTCCTCGAGCCCCAGCTCACGTCTATCCTCTCCCCACAGCTTCGCACCAAGGAAGCGCTAGGATACATTGTCAGCTCGGCCGTCTGGAGCGTCAACCAGCGTCAAGGCTTCCGCGTGATGGTGCAGTCCGAGCGAACGGCCGAATACCTCGAGGATCGCATCGAGGCGTTTTGGACCGAGACGTTCGAGCAGTACTTGGAGGAAATGGGCGAGGAGGAGTTTGAGAAGCAGAAGGAGAGCTTGGTGCTGAGTAAGAGGGAGAAGGCGAAGAACTTGGGGCAGGAGACCTCTCGCTACTGGTCCGAGATCGAGTCTGGCGAGCTCGACTTCTTTCATCGTCAGTTCTTCCTCCTATCCTCGGTCCTCGGCGCTTCACTGACCTTCTTCCTACAAACCTGCAGGTGAACGTGAAGCTACCCTCATCCTCACCCTCACCAAAGCCGACATCACCACCTTCTTCCGCACCTTCTTCCATCCCACTTCTTCATCTCGGAGCAAGCTCTCCATCCTCATGCGCTCGCAACGACTTCAACCGACCGCTCTCGCACCTCTCCTTACCCTCATCCAACAGCAAGAACCCGCATTGCCGTCGGAAAGGCTCGAGGAGGCTCGAAAAGTGCTCGAGGAGGGCAAGCCGACGTTGGAGGACCTTCGAGCGGCGGTGGAGAAGGCGTTTGGCGGTGACGTGCCGAGTCTCGTCAAGGGTGAGATGGAGAGAGTGGCGGAGAAGGCTCAACTGCGTGAGGGAACGATGGAGATCTTGGAGGAGGAAGTCGAGAGCTGGAGGGCGGGGCTGGAGAAGGGAGAGGAAGTCAAGCCCGTGGGCGATTTTGCGACTGATTTAGAGGCGCACTTGTAGAGCTGTTGCAAAGAGGATCATCCCCTACTCGTCTCGATGCGACCCGGTGATCAAACTGGCTTCTCGCTTCTCGCCTCAACTGATGCTCGGCGCGTGGCGTTCGGTGCTCACCCCTTCGCAAATCTCATTCACCCGGCGGAAGCAAAGATCACTGACTACTAGCCTGAATTCCTCAAGTGTTCAAACGTGGTCGGTTGAGAGTGTCCTGTTAGTCTATCGCACTCCTCCAACGTAGCAGCATCGACGACCCGCGCCTCCGCCCCTTCTAAAAAACATCTCTATACAACACCCCTTCCCTCCTCGAGACGCGGTCGGGTCTACTCGTCATCCATCACCATCACCATCACCATCACCTAATCTCCTTCTCCCTCCTCTTCTGTTCTCCTTCCTCCCTCGGGCTCGGTCGAGCCTTGTCCCCTCCCTTTCCCCTCCTCAAATGCCTATCGCCCCGCGCTCCCTTATGCCCCTTCCCCTTCCCCAAAAACCATCCAAACCATCCTTCCTCCCCCTCCGTCTTCTCCTTCTCCTCACTGACGTCCCAAACGATGTCAATCTCCCTCAGTCCTCCTTGCACCTCGGCGTGAGGGCAGGTATGGCGGAAGAGGGTGCGGCCGGGAGAAAGAGGCTCGACGGAGGTGAGGTAGTAGGTGTGCTTTTGAGTGCCTTCGATCAGAGCGGGGCGGGAGGGGCGGTGAGGGGCAAAGCCGGACCAGGTGTGCTCCTGCGAGGGGGGAAGGGGGGTTAACATGAGGTTCAAAGTTGAGGGCGAGGACGCGGATCGGGAGATGCTCCTCCTCTCGCATGAGCGGGAAGAAGAAAGAGAAGGGATGCAGGGGAAGAGATCCGAAGACTCACCACCTCGCCGAGCATCCTCTCGGTCATCGGGTCCCTGTAGACGGAGACGCTGTATCCCACGCTCCAAGCGACTCGTCCACCATCAAAGATCCACCTGCGAAGGAAGTTGCGACCTCCGACGGCGGTGACGGCTTGCGCAAAGAGCGAGATGGCGTCGAGAGGGGAGCGAGAGTCGGGGAAGAGGTCAAGCCAACCGACCCAGTGGCTGTGGAGGGTAGGAGAAGGAAAGCGGGAGAGTGGACATGATTTGTGGGAGAGGTGGAAAGGGAGGTGGGCAGGGAGGTGGGAAGGGAGGTGGGAAGGGAGGGAAGGGAGGTGGGAAGGGAGGTGGGGAGGGAGAGGAGATCAGCGCCGCGCCGAGACAAGCGAAGAGAGACCAAGAAGCTCAACTCACTGTAGGGTCAAGAAGGGCGTCGCTCCACTCGAGAGGTAGCCGCTAGCATCTCCTTGAACGTCCATCTGCTTGAGAGCGGGCACCTCGGAGACGACGTGGTCGAGGGGAGTTTGCAAAGTCCAGGCAGCGCAGTTGGAAATAAGACCATCGCCACCGAAGACGTTGGCGAACTTCTCGGCGCATCGGTCGACTGTGAGATCGAGAAGACGGGTCAGCTCCTTGGCGTCTCAAACTGTCAAGGCGCCGACTCACCCATAGGCTGCATCTTCCTAACCAAAGCCCTCGATACGATGATACCAGCGCCACCGTACGAGATCCTGCCATTATCGGCGAGGTTCTGCGTCGCCTCGGAGAAGGAGCCGAGAAGCCAATCCTCGGCGGGGTTGTAACCGCTCAAGAGGGAGCGAACGAGGGAGATGTCGGACCACCAAGTGTCGTCGTCGCTGTGGGTTGTAAGGAGGAGCGTCAGTAAGAGAGCGGAAGAAGGGAGGAGGATTAACGAACCCGAAGATGAACCACTCGACGATGTCGCCTCCTTCTTGCCATCGGCGACGCTCCGACTCGAGCCAGGCGTCCTTGACGAGACCGAGTACGCGCATCTCGTAGCGTTGTCCACTCTGTCGCAAGCGCAACAAGATCAGCTCCTCGTCCCTCGCGCCTCCCTCGCCATCGCCGAAGCACTCACCCTCGAGCTCTCCCTCATCGAGCAACTGCTTCCCATCTTCTTCAACTCGTCATTCGCCCTCTTCTTTCCATCTTCATCCCAAACTCCCATAGCATCCGTGATCAAGCATCCAGGCTTCTGACCTCCCGCAACGGGGGGCTGAAGGAAATGAGACCAAATCGGCGAGTAGTCGATCACGCGTTGAGGGCCGGTGCACATGGAGAAGAAGAGGTTGGGTGCATGGGCGGGAGGAGCGTCTGGAGAAGAAGGAGAAATGGAGGAAGAGGGAGGGTGGAGAGGGAGGTAGTGGGTTGAAGAAGGGGCGAGGCAGTCGGAAGGGGGAGTGACGGCGGCCGAGGGAGAGGGAGCGGGCGAGTAGCTCTCGAGCGAGGCTTGCATGGGCATGCTGGGGTACTCGAAAAGAAGGGGAAGGTGCTCCGTTAAGCGAGCGTCGAATGGTTGCGGGAGGAGGGCGTTGTCGGGGTTGGCGAGCGCGGGTTCGGCGATGGTTGGCCGCCTGGCGGAGGGGGAGGACGACGGTTTGACGCTCACTACCAAGCGATGAGTATCGTTGGCTCCCTCCGAGGTGATCCATCCCTGCTCTTCACAGCTTCCTTCCCCCGGACCAAAGGTGACCTGCTCGCTCCTTCTCCGCCGGCTCCCCTCTTCCATTCGCTGAGCCTCCTTCGCCGCCGCCTCGCCCGGCGCGCTGCTACTACTCCATAGAAAGAGGGCCGTCCCCACGAACAAGAAGCAAAGCGCGCGAAGCTGAGTTGAGCGCGTGCGCGGTGTTCCTCCTCGAGTCCCGGTAGGCGACGAAGAGCGGGAGGAAGGGAGGAGCGAGGCCGTTGAAGCTCGTCGCGGTGAAGAGAGGGCGCGAGGTGATGAGGGTGAATTTGGTCGAGTGAAGAGCATGTTGCTTTGATGATTTCTGGCGCTGGCGCTAAGTAGCTGGGAGAAAGGCGAAAGCGTCCTCGGCTCGAGCTCGACTTGGGCTGTGCGAAGGAGAAAGGGCTCGGGCGGCGGAAAGGTCCTGGCTGGCTGGCTCAGTCCGAGCGCTTTGTTCGAGTTGAGAACGAGGTGTGGTGCAAGAGGTAGAAGCGAAAACCCTCGTTTCTCAAACTTGGATCCTCAAGGACGGTGTGCTAACGACGAAACGCGCCAGCTTGCTGCTAGAAGTCGCTGCGAACGGGCGCTGACGCAGTTTAGTTCGGGGGAGGTTCAGGTTTGGATCCTCCATGTGCTGGCCAAAGGCGTGACGTTACCGTTGTGATGAGGTACAGAAACCTAGCGCTGTACGAGAACAGCTCAGCGAGAAGGGAAGCCGAGCGCCGAAAGGAGACCGCCCGTCTCGTCTCGTCGCCAGCTCTTCCACCCCCCGCAACGTTCGACTTTGGCTTCTCACTAGCAACCACGATGCAGCAGACGCCAGATCAAGTGAGAATCTCGCTGAGCTCTGTAGTACTACAGCGACTGATCCCTCTGCTCTCCTACAGCGCGAACTCCTCGCTCTCCAAAGTACGCGCCCGTCTCTCTCCTCGCAGTATCCCGTCTGCAGCTCGTCGCGCGCGCCAATCGCCGTATCTCCCAACTAACTCTCAAACTCTCCTCAATCTGCACCGTTTCGTCGGATCCAACAGCCATGCGAGCCTCACTGGAATCCCTACGCGCGTCGACCGCGACCCTCGCCTCTGATCTGGAGCAGCATCAAACGAGCTACGAGAAGTTGGCCGAGGTCAGCGAGGGGTGGAAGAAGGTGTTGGAGCAGACGAGTGCTTTGGGTGGAGAGGGAGAGCAGAATGGCGTTTGAGACGAGCGGAGGTGCGTTGAGTGAGCTCCTTCTCGGCGCGATTGAGCGAGGATGAAGCTGATCTCTCTCGCGGCGTGCAGAAGGTGCTACTTCACGTAGCTTACCATCCTCTCAAGCTCGCGTTGGAGCCTTCCAGAGTGGATTCGGTGAGTTCTCGCTTTTCGACTGGCTTTCGCCATCCCTCCTTCCGCTCGCTGATCTCGTCGTCGCCCTCACAGCTCGCCTAAACCGTCTATGACTCTTCGCCGCCAATCTACGCGTCCGGAGCGATCTCTCCTCCCTCTCTCTACCGGCGCGAGGAGCAGCGGGACCCTGCGCCGAGCAGATCGCCGACTCCCTTTCTTCGTCGAGGCTGTACTGTAGCGCATCGTTCGAGCAGGGGGATGCAAGCCAGAGTTCCAATCGACGTTTCGCACCTCTCGAAGAAGCGAAGGCCTGCGAGCGCGCTCCCGAAACCCCGAGCCGAGCGATCAGTGTGCGCCGAGCCGCGCCGTGCGAAACGAGAGAACAGCGAGTATTGCAACAACTGACGGCGCGAAAGTGTCAGCGAGCGAGAACCTCGTAGTACAGCAGGATGCTCGACTCACCAAACGACTACTACTATCACAAGCGAAGCCTCAATCGAGCACAATCACCTCTGTCTTGCCTTTCTTTCCTTTCGCGACGGCCTTACCACTCGATCCCTCCTCCTCACTCTTGACCTTCTTCAACCTCGGCTTATCCTCCTCCTTGACTCCAACCGTCCTAGTCTTACGCTCCGCCTTGATGAGCGCTGCCTTCAAGCGGGCGTTGTCAGCTTCAAGGCGCTGTATTTTAGTCGCGTCGTCCTCGACTTCGTCATCAGAGCTGCTGATGTGACCGGGAACGACATCCCCTCCTGTAGCTTGCTGGGCGGCGAGGGAGCTGGCGGCGTTGGGCTCAGCGTGGGCGGCGGGAGGAGTGTGCTCGGGCTCGGGCGTGACGACGACGAGGGGAGTAGACGCATCACGGCGGGCTGTAGGGATGCTGGAGGTCAGCGAAGGTCATGTAGAATATGATAGGTATCTCCGCACGGGGAGCGAGGCCCTCAAGCTCCAGGAAGCCTAAGAACGAAGGAGGAAGGTCAGTTTCAATTCGGCGCCGAAGATTGCTCTGAATAAAACGCGCCTCGGGAACGGTAGCGGAACTCGAAGGTAACGAAGGTGTCGTTGAGCGAATCGATGTACTTGAAGTCGGCGTACTCCATTTCCTCGGTGTCCTGCGCGGGACCGAGGCTGCGAGCAAAGGGGATTCTGAACCAGTTAGCGCTCAGAGCTACTCACCGAGGACTCGCGCGACTCACCTGATCTGATGGGTTAGGTTAAGTTTCAAATTCTCGTGTACCACAACGTCCTCAAGCTCGTGCTTAGCCAACAACTCCTGGCTCGGCGCCTCCACGGCCTCGCCACGAAAGATTCGGACTTGAATGCTTCCCATCTGCTGAATCACTCGCTTCTCCTTGCAAGAGGTCGCCTCGTCTTCTGTTTCCGAGAACTTGGTAAAGTTGAAGAACCTCTCAGAGGTGGGAGAGATGCGAGCCGAGCTGTAGATGGCGAGACGCTCCTCGCTATCCCACGCCGAGCTGAAGAGCGGCGAGGTCTTGTAGAAGATGGCGCTGTGCACCCTGCAAGCGAGTGTGAACGGGCTATCGACACTAGCCACAGCTACGACTTACCAGCGACCGTCAAGGTAGAGCTCAGCGGTGTAGTCCTTGCTCGGGGCCTTCCTCCTTCCCTCGCGGTAGTAGATCTCGAAACGAGCTCCTTCGATGGACTCGATGTAGCCGGTGCTCTTGCTTCCGCGAATCGTCGTCGAGTAGACCGGTGCTGGCTCGCCGTCTACTTCGACCCAAGCTTCGCAATCGGGCATGAGACGAGGCGCCGGTCTGACGTCGAGAGAGGATCAGCAGCAGCCCGGGAGGGGGAAGGTGGGAGTCGAGGGGCGTACAGTGTAGTAGGAATCTCGGAATCTGCCATCGAAGTGGAGCTGCGAGTCGACAGAAGCAAGACGAGGTGAATGGCGGAAAGCAAGAAGCGAGGCGAGAGCGATCGTGAGGCTTTGGCCGGCTTCGCCTGCCATGTTCTGTACGAAAGAATGGTCGAGGACTCGTGAACTTGAGGCGAGTGCACTGGAAGCGCTACACACCTCGGATACAGCATGCGCCGCCTCCCAAGTCCCCCATTCTCATCGCCGAAATCGCATCAAGCTGCACCGGGATCTCTCACTGGGTTTAGAGATCCAGCTTCAGGAGCTGGAGGCTTAGAGAATTCGAGTTACATTTTTTGAGTAGAACGAGAGCTGTCTTAGCTTCGCCAGCTCGTCGCCCAAGTTGAGGCGAGAGAGACTCTTCGCCGAATCCGCTGGCTCAATCGACCGGGGAAGGGAAAGCACGAAGAGCTTCGCAGTCAGGAAATACTGTGAGAGAGCAAGTATAATGCGATATATGCAAACCTAGACCAAGACTCCTCCATCCAACACCTAGAAACGCCGATGCCGATTAACACCTCGCCCTTCTATGCGCCTCTAGAGAGCAGCCCCAAGCTCCCACCCTCCGTAAACCGCCTTGATTCCTTACTCTCTTACGTATCCTCCCTTTCCGATAGCGGACCTCGAGTTCCTCAACCGGTCACTCCTGCGCCTCGTCTCGGCGAACGCGGCGTTGATCTGCTCTTCATCGTCCTCCAAAGAGCTAATGTTGCCAGCTTGATCGTTCGGAGCTTTATCCCGCGAGATGTGCGAAGAGCTGGCGGCGGCTTGGAGAGCGGGAGGGAGCTCGGCCGGGAGGAGGAGGAGAGGCGTCGATGACTTGGAGGTGGGATTGCGGAGGGCTGTTGTGGAGGGGGCGATCAGCAGAGGTTTTTACGTACTGCAGTGGAGGAAAAAAGAGCGTCTCACGGGCGAGATGTGCTGCTTTGAGGAAGTCTACGAGGGAGGAAGAGGCTCAGCGCTGCACGAATCGTCGCCGAGCTTCGCGCAGAAGGAACTCACCGAGAGTCCGATAGCGGAACTCGTAAGTGCAAACGAAGCCAGTAACATCTCCAGTAACGAGTTCTTCCTCCGCGGTAGCTCTTTCGGGGCCCAACCTGCGAAGACGAAGGGTGCAAGTCAGCGTTAACGTTCAGCTCGGCGACGGCCTCCCCCGAGTCGACTCACCTCGTCTAAAGACCGAAACGCTCCTTCCTCGACTCATCCTGAGCGTTGATATCTTCAAACTTCTCCCTCTCCTCCTCTACGTCTAAGAAGGGTTCCACCCCCTCGATGCACTCGAACCGAACTTGGATAGTTCCGAACTGCTCGAGGACCTCGGGATCGGAGTCGGAGCAAACGCGCTCTGCATCGTCGGTAGGGCTGTACTTGGAGAAGAAGAACCGCCGTCCCGAGTTGGAGCTGACCATCCATGAACGAAACTTGTGGATCCTTCTCTGGCTGTTGAGAGGGGCGCTGAATGTCGAGGAGGTCTTGCAAACGAGGAGGCCGTCGACCCTGGGGCGGGAGGGAGGCGGTCAGACTCGGAGGGATAGACGGCGTAAGGAAATGGAGATAGCCTACTCGCATCCATCCAGCAAAACCTCAACAGCGCAGTCGTGACTTGGCTGCCCCTCTAATCCGTTGAAGAAGCAGACGCCGAACTCCTGCCCCTCTGACGCTGCGACGTAGCCATAAGTCTGCCTAGCACTGATATCGATACAGGAAGAGTAGACGGGGAGAGCTTTGCCCTTGACTGTGATCCAAGCCGAGCAGCCGGGGAGGAGGGGGGAGGTGCTACCGATGACGGGGGGAAGAGTGGGTCAGCAGGAGCGCGGAAGGGGAGGATGGGGAGTTAGAGGCTTACAGAGCGGTAGGAGGCACGTGCTGAGCCATTCCGAGCAGAGACGAGGCGACCGAAACGAGACGAGGTGAGCGGTAGGAGGGAAAGAGACGGAGGGCGGTTTCAGCTCCCTTTCGTCTCGGTGCAGCGTCGAGTAGATCAAGTCGAGCACTCGTTCTCCTCGAAGGGTGTCAAGGACCTCAGTAGTAAGATGATTGCATGCCTACATCAGAATGAAAGTCGCTTCATTTGAACAGCGAACCATTCACTCCGTGCGCCGAGCTCGCGTAGAGCTGTACCGAAATTACTCTCATTCTCGCAACTGGAGAGGCGCAGAGCGGCCTTCCAGGGGTAGTTGCATCTGACTCGCTGCCGGTCTGGGCGCGATGATGCCGAGTAGGACCTCGGAGAGGGCAAAGAAGAAGCGTCAAACCCCTCGCCGAGCTCTGTAAGGCGTCTCGAGCCGTTCGAAGCGAGGAGAGGGGCCGTCGTAGTCCTCAGAGTGATCAAAAGACAGCTCTCTCAAGCTCACACAGCCCATCCACGCCCGCCGCTCAGTCCTCCTCGCCGACTCGAAGGTGCGCAACCGTTGCGCAACCCTCGCCGAGAGCCTAGAAGACCGAGGATTACAACACGCACAGATGTACCAAACATACCACTACTCCTCTCGAACGCTCTCTCACCCCCTCGCCCTCCTCCGCTTCTCAGCATCCCTCCTCCCCTCCTCCCAGCCCAACACCCACTCCAGTACCCACCCCTCGGCCCTCTCCTCAGCTCTCTCCCTCTCCCTCGCCATCTCCCGCAACTTCCTCCCCACTTCCTCCCTCTCTACTGCGAGGGCATCGAGCAAACGAGAGGTGCTTTGCGTGAGTATGTGCAAGCGGGAGAGCTCGGCGCGGGTTGTGAGGGAGGTGGAGGAGGTGGAGAGACGCGTTAGGAGGGTGGAGGTGCGGTGGGAGGAGGTGGAGAGGGAATGGGTGAGGTAGGCGAGCTGTTCGGCGGTGGGGATCAGCGAGAGCGGGGAGAAGGCGGGAGGGGAGGGAGAACTTACTTGACGCCGATAAAGCTCGGCCCTCTCCTCCATCAACTTCCTCTCCGTCCCCCATCCTCCACTCCTCTCCTCCCACTTTTTCTCCACCTTTTCCTGCTCCCCATCCTCCAGCGGCACCCCCTCCTCGTTCCACCCTCTCGGCGCTCCTCCCACTTCCAATCCCTCCCCCTCTGCCCGAGTGTAGAGCGCTTCAATTTCTTTGGTCCAGGATTCTTGCAAAGCCATCTCGCGGCGGCAGGTGGTGAGGAGCTCGCGACTTCTTTGCTGGGCTGTTGAGGCGGGGGTGTCAGCTCGGCGCTTGCAGGAGAGAGGGAGGAGGGGAAGAGGACGGACCGGCGAATTCGAGCTGTAGGACGGTGTCCCTCTCCAAGCGGAGTTGGTTAAGGTGAGAGACAGTTTGAACGCGTTGTTGAGCGTTTTGTACGAGTTTGGAGAGTTGAACGAGGATTGAGTGGGAGAGGGAGTCGGATTGGGAGGTGAGGTGGTTGAATTGGGCGATGGAGTGGTCTGAGGGGTGTAGGGGAGCAGAAGCAGGAGCGGGAGGAGAAGGGAGGGGTGGAGTGCTGGGGAGGTCGAGAGAGGGCAAAGGGTGGCAAGTGAGGGAGAGGGAGAGGGTGAGGGGCGATGAGGGTTGCATGATCCAAGCGAGGTTGGATTGTGTTGGAGAAGAGCAAGTGATGGGGGCTAAAAAGGTACAGAGTGATTCCTGTAGGGGAGGGGAAGAGGTGAAGAGGGACGAGAGCTGAGAAGAGGGAGGTGGGAATGAAGAGAGTATAGAAGAGAGCGACATTAGTTGGACTGGGAGGGAGTGACGAGTAAGAGAAGAAGAGAGCAAGAGACGTACTCACTCGTTGATGTGTAGCCCACCAGCGCACGGCCCAGCCCAGCCTGCTCGGAGAGACGACAGAGACACACGGGAGACGGGACCAGAGGGAAGCGAACCTCCGAAGCCGTTGGACGTTGGACAACCAAGCGAGATCGTCGTTCTACTCGATCAACACCAAGCACAATCTCGGATTTTGTACTCTTATCACACCGGCTCTGCTCCCCTTCAGCTTGTAGAGCTCTTGCTACAGCGTACTAGATCCTAGGACGCGCCGAGCACCCGAGCGCGACGGCCCTGCTCAAGACTGTACAGCGCTGTTGTACTACAGTTGAATAATGTAAAGCAAGAAGAGCTCCTTCAATACAGCTAGACTGCTCTACTAGAATTTGACCGAGATTTAGACCCCTGAATGACCCTTCCCTTCGGCAGCTTGCTCGTCAGCTCTCTCAGCTCTCCCTCTCTTCTTCACCTCTCCTCTCGCTTGTTCTACAGACTCGTTTGTTCGCAGTTCTGATCGACTGTTAGACGTCTGATCTATTACAGATCTCTCTCTCTCTCTCTCAGTCATGGCCTCGGCCACCCCTCTGCGGTTATTGAGTAGGAGGACTACATCCCTCCACTCTCTCAGCTTCTCGCTCGCAACTCGCACTCGCACTCGCACTCGTCCTTCGCTTCGCCCCTTCTTTTGTCCTTCAATCCTCAACTCTCCTCGTCTACTACACACCACTCAACCTTCACTCGCTCCTACTCCAACTCCTTCCACTCCCAACAAGTCTACCACCTTAACCAACTCCAACTCTACCTCAACAGAAAAGGCTCTCACCACAAAGGAGAAACCTAAAGGTACTCGACTACAGCGTATCTGGGCAGGCATCAAAAAGGAAGCTGTTCACTACTGGCATGGCACTAAACTCTTGGGCAAGGAGATTCGCATCTCGGCTAGGATTCAAGGAAGGTTGTTGGCCGGAAAGAAGCTCACCAGGAGGGAACATCGTCAGGTATGTCCTCGAGGGCTTGCTTCTAGAGACTCAGAAAGCTGACCCGTGGCTTTACTACAGCTCAAACGCACAACCCAGGACCTCCTCCGTTTGATCCCCTTCTCCGTCTTCCTCATCGTACCCTTCATGGAACTCCTTCTCCCCGTCGCTCTCAAGCTCTTCCCCAACATGCTTCCCTCGACCTTCACCGACAAGTTCAAGGAGGTGCGTTGCTCTCTTCGCTCGAGCTCGGTCTGCGAGACCGGAACGTTGTCAACAAGCTCGCGGCGCTGACCTGGGATTGAACTCGAACAGGACGAGAAGAAGCGCAAGTTGCTCAAGGTCCGACTCGAGATGGCCAAGTTCCTTCAAGAGACGATTCGCGAGAGTGGTATTAAGAGTCCCGACAAGATTAAAGAGTCGGAGGACTTCAAGGAGTTCTTCCGAAAGGTATAGCTTCCTCTCCTTGCTTTCCTACAGCGAGTAAGAGCTGACGTCGATGACGATGAACAGGTCCGATCCACTGGAGAATCCCCTACTACCGATGAAGTCGTCAACGTCTCCAAGCTCTTCGAGGATGATCTTACCCTCGATAACTTGTCCCGTCCTCAACTCGTCTCTATGTGCCGGTGAGTCTTCTTCACTCTCTTTCATCAAAAGGAAAGCGAACAGTCAGAGCTAACCCGAGATCGAACCCACCAAAGCTACATGAACATCAACGCTTTCGGAACCGACAACTTCTTGCGCTACACCATTCGCTCGAGGATGAGGCAGATTAAGGAGGATGACAAGGTGGGTTTTCTTTGAAGTTCTCCTACACCATCTCTCGTTCCGTCGAGAAGCTCTTGACTGACTCTCCGCCTCTTTCTCGGCCCTCCCCTCTCCTCTCCTCCCCTCCCCTCCCCTCCTCCCCCTCCCTCCCTCCTCACGCCTCGTCCCAACACAGGTAATCGAATCCGAAGGACTCTCGGCCCTCTCCCTCCCCGAACTGCAACACGCCTGCCAATCGCGCGGAATCCGGACCATCAACGTAGCCGAGGATCACCTTCGCTCC
Source organism: Leucosporidium yakuticum (assembly GCA_019775505.1). Classification (NCBI taxonomy): domain Eukaryota; kingdom Fungi; phylum Basidiomycota; class Microbotryomycetes; order Leucosporidiales; family Leucosporidiaceae; genus Leucosporidium; species Leucosporidium yakuticum. The sequence goes on from JACWFO010000211.1 coordinate 23,215, forward strand.
GAACTAGCTCAATGGGTCGAACTTCACGTTAACCGCGGACTTAGTGGAACGCTCTTGATTTTGAGTAAGGCCTTTGGGTTCAATCGCGGGGGTGGAGAGGGTGAGGGTGATGAGATTATGAGGAGTTTGAAGGATACGTTGGCTAGTTTGCCGGATAATTTGGTGCGTTGCGCCTTCTCTTTCTCTTCTCGTGTAGAGATACAGCAGCTGACGCTCGCTCCCTTCCCTTCCCTTCCCTTCCATCGCCTTCACCCTGCCCTCCCTCGCCCTCGCCCTCGCCCTCTCCCTCCTCCCCTCCGCTCCCCTCCTCCCTCACTCACTCACAACAGGTCAACGAAACCGAGCTCGAAGTCTCCTCCGATTCGGCCTCCTACAAGCAACGTCTCGAAGTCCTCCAACAACAAGAAGAGCTAATCGAGGATGAGGAGGAGCAAGAAGCCAAGGAGAGCGAGGCGAGGAGGTTGAAGAAGGAGAGTGAGGAGGAGGCGAAGAGGGTTGCTGCCGAGGAGGAGAAGGCTGCTGCTAAGGAGAAGGAGGAGAAGGAGAGGGTCGAGGAGGAGAGGAAGGTTGGAGAGGAGAAGACACAGGCAGAGGAGATGCTGCCGAAGGAGGAGGTGGGTCGTCGAGCTCTTTCCCTCGCGTCCGGCTCTTACTGACCCCCCTCCTCCTCGAACGCTACACAGGCCAAGCAAGTCATCACCGACTCTACCGCGGCCGACGCCGCCCCCGAAGCCGAGCCTATCAACCCCGAAGACGTGCGCATGACCTCGGAGCAGGTCACCGAACTTGGACAGGCCCTCGAGATCCTCTCGGCCAAGAGTAGTGTTATGAAGGAGAGGACCGAGTTGAGGAAGTTGATTGAGGAGAACTCGAAGGCTGAGGAGGAGGTGAGTTTTGGCGTTTGGGCTTTTTTTTCGGCGATGGATTGGGAAGGAGGGCGAAGGGAGGGAGGCGAGGTGTAGGATGGAGAAGGAGCAGGTCCCGTTCTCATGATTAAATCGCTGACGCTCTCCCTCCTCCCCCTCCCTCCACCAAACAGGGCGGCAAGCCCAACCCCCTCGCCAAGCGTCTCAAGTCCATCCTCACCAAGATTGATTCCCAACTCGAAGAATACGACAATTCCGTCGGCTCACGTCTCAACATGTTTGAAGTGGACTACCAAGGCCGAATCGCCGTTCGCGATCTCAAGGTCGCGTTGGAGTCCATCGCTCATCGACCTTCGGATGAGGCTATTGAGGTCTTGTTGGAGAAGTTGGATGTGGATCATGATTCGTGGGTACCTCTTGAGGATATTGTGAGCTTGGCGGAGGGCGAGGGATTGGGTATCGTCATTTCGGAGGAGGGAGCGGTCGAGTTGGCCCAGGATGTGGATGAGGCGGCGAGTCAGTTTAAGAGTGTTGGAAAGGGAGTGGTGGAGAAGAAGAGTGGGGAGGAGGTTAAGAAGGAGAAGGAACCCAAGTTGAAGAAGGAGGATGTTGTGGAGGCTTAGGCTTGAGCGGAGCGAGGAAGAGATGCCGGGAAGGAGGGAGGGAGGGAGGGAGGGACACTACTACTCGCCACTCTTTTGTTCTTTAGAATTCCTAACACACACAAAATTGAAAAGAAACGCGCGATTGAACGCGTTGGTTGTATCACATTAGCCCGTGTTCGAGATTGGCGAGCTGGTCGGCGAAGGAGAGCAAGCTCGGCGATGCTTTAGAGACTGCTGGGATTTCACTACCGAGGCCGAACGCGATGCAGTCTCTCGGAACAGATGAGAGCTGAAGAGTTACGCTGCTTGTAGTCCATCAACACGCTCGCTGGGCCTTCAGCTGGTGCACGGCGGCTTGCGAAGGGACAGCGAAGCGCCGAACAGGAGCAGAAGGGGTTCACATCGCCTTGACACGCTACTCTAAGCAGTCTTAGCTTCATAACCCTGCTCTCCATCTCTTTAACTCTCATCTCGCCAACTTGAGCAGGAGAAAGGGAGCTCATACCTCTCTCGCACCGGACGAACCTCGAGCCGACGTTTCATCCTCTCTTGCACCTCCCACAACGCTCTCTCCTCACCTCAACGCGTCAAACCTCAATACTCGTCGTCTACCACCTTCGTATCAACCTACAAATCCCTTCCTGCGCTCTCTCCCCTCCGTTCGTCCAGCCGCGAGGGCTCCCAAACAACAGAGCCAGTCCAAACGCATCCTCTTCCATCCCCCCTTCCAGCTCGCTCAAAGCAGCAGCCAACTCCCAATACCAGGCAAATGGAGCGTACCCTCGCCGTCTTCTACTCCCCTACACCCTCCCTCCGCACCAAGCTCGAGGAAGCGCTCCTGCAAGCGGGCTTCAATGTTCGCGATCAGGTGGAGGCGGTTGATGAGGAGTTGGAGGAGGCGGGGTTGGAACCAAGTGGTCAGGGGGAGGAGGTGAAGCATTGGGCGGTGGTGCTGGAGAGGAGGGACGCTGTTAAGGCGCTTAAAGACCTCAAGGGAGAGGGTCATGCGGCGTTGAACCCCAAGGCGTGAGTTTGTCTGTCTCTGCGGGGCTGGGTGTATCCTGCAAGCGATTATCGAATCGTGTCGGTGCTCTACAGCCCTCTACTTTCTCCGATACACGTTAGCTGACCCCCATTCGACGCGTTCCCCTCTCGCTCGGCACTTCGCACTCGCAGGCTCTCCGCCCTCTTCCCCGACCTCAATATGCATTGCTCCCCCTCCCTCTCCGCCGCCAACATGTCCATCTCGACCCTCTTCCCCCAACTCAACTCTCTTACCACCCCCTCTCCCTCTCCCGCCGCCGCCGCTCCCGCCAGCTCGGTCGAAGGGACCCCCACTCCCTCCAAGCCTTTCGCGCTCTCCAACCTCGCTCATCCCGCGCCTCTTGTCCTTAACACCAATGCGAGGGAGAAGCAGCTTTCACCGAGCATTGAGCGCGCGTTGAGGGATTTGGAGTTGAAGGAGGAGAGTAGGAGGAGGAAGATTAGTGGGGGGAGCGCGGGGAGTAGGAGTAGTTTGGGAGTGGCTCTCGCCGCTGAGAAGCCCAACGGTCAAGAGCAGGAGCAGGAGCAGGAGACGGAAGAGGAGACTGATGAGGAGGGGGAAACGGGAGGGGATGGAAGGAGGGTCTTCTCGGCGAGGTCGAGGGATACGACCGCAGAGTTCAACGTCTACCCCGACGCCGAGGACGATACTCTTCAGCCTCACGACACCCTTCCCAAAGACGAGCAGCAGGAGGAGCTCGCCTCGCCCGCCGTCGAAGAGGAGCAGCCCTTCTCCCCTCTCGCTCCCTCCGACTCTGTCTCCCTCTCCTCCGCCCACCGCCTCACTCGTCAAACCTCCACCATCTCCTCCTCCGCCTCCACCACCTCAGCGACCTCTTCCCACCGTCGCACTCGCTCCTCCCTCTCTGCACCCGCCATCCAACCTCGCATGACCAAAGCCGCCGCCCTCCGCCTCGGCATCCCCTACGAGCCCACCCCCATGCGCCGTCAAAGCTCCGTCAACAGCGTCATCACCACTTCCTCCTCCACTGAATCCCGCGTCGTCCCTACCCCCAAATCCCTCGCTGCCCCTTCCATCGCTCCTCGCCCCACCAAAGCTTCTGCCCTTCGCGATGGAACGGGAGCTCCCGCCTCTGCAGCACCGGTCAAGAGGCGCGAGACCATTGGCACGGCCGAGCGCGCTGCGTTGGATAGGCAGAGAAGGGCGAGCTTGGCGGGTGGAGAAGTCTCGGCGCTCCAGCAGCAGCAGAGGCCGAAGGTCGAGGTTAGGATGAGCAAGGCGGCCATGTTGAGGCAGGGCATGGAACTCCCTCCTTCGGCGGCGGCGATGAGAAGGCAGGCCTCGGAATCGTCGGCTACTTCGGACGCCAGCGCCGAGTCGGTCAAGGCGACGAGGAGGCAGAGTCTCAGCGGCGCCATTAAGTCCACCGCGGCTCCCAAGATCCTCCCTCGTCAGACCAAGGCCTCCGCCCTCCGCACCGGCGTCGACAGCCCCATCATGACTCGCGGTCGCAGCGCTTCGGCCTTGGAGGACCTTCGCGAGGAAGGAGCCGACGATGGACCTTCCGCCCCTCCGATGGTTCGCGCCAAGACGACCACTTCCTTCGAAGGAGTTCCGGGACACAAGCGTCGCGAGTCGGTCGGTGTACCCTCCCTCTCGGCCCCTCCCAAGATCGCCGTGAGGTTGACCAAAGCCGCCGCTTTGAGGACGGGGCAGGAGGTCCAGCCGAGTCCGGCGATGAGGAGACAGGCGTCGGCTACTAGTAGTGAGGGAGGGGAGGGTGGGTTTGAGGGTGTACCAGGTCACAAGAGGCGCGAGAGCATTCAGGTCGCTTCGACCGCTAAGCCTAAGATTCAGCCGAGGATGTCGAGGGCTAGTATGCTGAGGTTGGGAATGGAGGTTGAGAGCCCTTCGCTTAGGAGGACTAGCTCGACTCCTACGCCAGTCGATTTCGAAGGAGGTGAGCTTGCTGTTCCTTTCGCTTTGAGTCTCGAGCCGAGCTGATCCTTCCTCTCCTCGCCCGAACAGTCCCAGGCCACCCTCGTCGTCGCGAGTCGCTCTCGGTCGCTTCCCTCGCCAAACCACCCTCCATCACTCCCCGCCTCAATCGCTCAACTCTTCTCCGTCAAGCCTCGTCCGAGTCCAACCCCTCCTCCGTCTCCCCTACTCTCCACCGCCGCGCCCAATCGTCCCTCGGCCTCGCCCCTTCTCCCTCCTCGACCGGCGCTCGACCCTCTTCCGCCCTCTCCTCCATCTCCAACCTCACCCTCCCCACCACCGCCACCGCCGGCACTCGAGTTCGCTCTGCCCATTCCTCCTCTTCCTCTCATTCGACCGCCCCGACCGCCGCTCCAGCACCCACCGCCAGCGCTAAACCTCCCGCTACTCCTCGCGCACCGACCATCGCCCCTCGCAGCAACAAGAGCGCGATGCTTCGGGCGGCCAAGATGGAGGCGGAAGCGGCGAAGGCGAAGGGAGGAGCGACGAAGGCAAGGAAGGCGGGAGGTCCGCCGAGCTTGTTGAGTGGAATGATGGGCAAAGGGAGGCCCAGTACGGCGTTGGGATTGTCGAGGGAAGTGAAGGGGAGTAAGGGGAGCGAGGAGAATGAGGAGATTTTCTGAGCGAGGGAGAGGGAGCGCTGGCGCGGGTCGTCAGCGATCGGAGAAGGGGTTGAAGGTTCTGTTGTGTATTAGGTGCTTTCGGTCTTGCTTAGTTTTCTCTTGGGTTTTGCGTTCTTGAAGCTCGCGCAGTTGGAATCGACTGTCGAACGCTCATTCTGCTCGGCGTCGGCGAAACTCGAGAGCAGGCGAACTGAGGACTGAGCAGTAAGCTTTCGCTTTCATTTGCGAAGGCGCTCTCCTTCGCGCTCATCTTTGAGAGACTTGTAGCAAAGCAAAGGATAGCGATTACTAGCTAGCATGGCGCTGAGCGCCGAGAGAGGGAGAAAGAGGGAGAAGGAGAGGGGAAACAAAACGAAGGCAGGGAAGGGAGAGGAGAAAGTGTACACAAAGAATACAGTCAAACCAGAGAACTCGGGAACAAGCGCCTGTCCATCTCTTTAGGCTGACTGCGAAGCATAAAACGACCGCTCGTCAGTTTGGCTTCTGCCTTCGATCCATCGCCGAGCTCGCTCTCGCGCAAAAGGGGAGACTCACCTCCTGAAGGTTGACGCAGAGCCAAGAGTGAGCCTTTTTGAAGTGCTCAAGCCTGCGAACGACAGGTTTCGATGAGGAGGCAGGGAATTTGTGCGAGCACCCCGAGATGGGGCAGCTCTTCCAGCCGAGGACCAAGTCCTCCGAGACGGCGACCGAGATGGCGAGTTCTGCGAGAGCGTGCTATGGAGTACAAAAATAGTTAGCTTGCTAGCTTCGAGAACTGGACGAGAGCAAGCTCCGAGACAAGACTTACCCCTCCGAGCATTTCCTTCAAGTTCTTGAAGACGTCGAAACCGTCCTCCATCTCAATCTTCTTGAACCTCTTCTCCTTGTGGACCGAGGAGCTCTTGGAGAAGGCACTCGACATGGATTCGAAGGAGTTGACCGGAGAGCTCCTCGAGCTTGCGCTGTGAGACGACTTGGTAGGCGAATCGAAGGAGGGGTCGTTCAAGGTGGGCGAAGAGAGGGTGGAATGAGTGTTGAGGGTGGCACGAGGGGTACGGTCCAAATCCTCACTCTGAGTTGGGGAAAAGGAGTGGCGACATGTCAGCTTGAAAGAAAGCTCGTGAACGAAACTATCTCGGCGCACCTCGGCGATGTTGCTGAGGGGGAAGGCCGACTTGTTGTTGGCCTGCAATAGAGTGGAGGGAGGAAAAGGTCAGCATCATGTTTGAAGCGTTTGAGAGCGAGAACATTCACCTTGAGGAACTTTTCGTTGGCCTGAGGGGAAGTACGATTCAATCAGCGTTCGTTCGGGCGAGAGGCGAGCAAAGAAACGAGGGTGACTCACCTTTTGCGCCTTCTGTGGAGCAGTGCGAAGCTTATTAGCTGTATGTACACCCTCAACATCGCTCTCCTGAAGCTCACCTCGGCAGCACGCGCCATCTTCTGCTCCATCGTTCTGCCAGGCCTTGTGGTGGCGTGGTTCAAGTCGCGAACGGGAGCTCGACTGTGGATCTCGTCTGTAGCGACATCGTACAAGTCAGCTGAGCGCTAACACTCCCAGCACTACCGTTCCATCCTGCAACATGGAGCAAGAGAACGCTCAACTTACCAGACGACCGAGCCGAGCTCGTTCCCCGAGCGCCGCTGCTACTGCTGTTGCTAGCCTCCGAAACGACCGAGCCGCGCTTGCTATCACTGCTGGTACTGCTGCTGATGCTGTTGCTGCTGCCGAATACGCGCGAGGGGAGAGAAGCCGTAGGGGTCGAGGGACCGACGAGCGAGGTCGAGGAGGGAGGGAGAGAGTCGGTGCTGTTCGAAGCGCTGGAGCTAGAGTCGGAAGCCGAAGCCGAAGTGTTGCTGGTGTTGGAGCGAGTAGAGCGCTTGGACATGCTGAGAGCGAGAGAAACGAGTGAGAGGCAGGAGGGAAAGAGGCGCGAGCGGTTCGAGCTCGCTTTGGGCTCTCGATTCTAGAGCGGGTGAGGTCGGCTCGAGGTGAGTAGTGACTACAAAATCAACTCGCAAACCTGCACAGAAACCTTCAAAGTGATTTTAGCCCTTTCTCGAGCTTCTGGGACCTTGGGTCGGCGCTGTACCCCTTGCGCCTGCTCTCTCTTCTCACCGTTCTCTCGCCTAGAGCTCTTCTCAGTGAGCTGAAGGCGAATTGATGTTCGTAGAAAATATTCTCCAATGCTTCAGCTTTGATACGACGCGCTTCAGAAAGAGCAGCTGGTCCTCATCGAGGCATCCCTTTCGCCGAGCTCGCCGCCTCGTTTCGTCTCGTCCCGTCGCGCTCGCTGTCTCCGAGCAAGGATGAGGATGTAGCGCCCGTAGCCTGCAGGTCTTGTCAAACGGAGCTACGTCGCCTCATCGCTCTTCAATCCTCTGAGCTGCCCTCGAATCCCAGCGCCGAACTTCCTTCGCCGAGCCCCCTTCGCCAACAGTCAGCGCTCAAAAGCAGCGCGCGTTCGATACGAAAGGGAACTCAGACGACATTGGTGCCACACTGCATCATTGCGAGCTATATCGAGGCTCATCCTGCCCTCCAGTCCCCAGCCTCCGTCACGAAGAAGAGCGCTCGCCGAGCTTTCGGCGCTGAGCGTCGCGAAGCGTCCACTGTTGAGCTTTGGGAAGGCGAAGAAGGCGAAGGGGAGCATTGACGAGAGGGAGAAGTCTCAGCGAGCGGTCGAGGCCGGAAAGGAAAGCAAAGAGGCCCACTCACCGACCGCGACTCGCCGCCGATCCCTCCTTCGCTTGAAGTACCACTCGTCTCCCTCTCCCTCGCCCTACTCTTCGGCACATCATCGTTCTCGGACGATCTCTGCATCGGCGTCTTCCCCTCTTCCGCCTGCGAAAGATTCAAGGGTCAGCTCGACGTCTCTCATCCTCCGTCCTTCGAACAGCGACTCACCTCTTCCTCCCCATCGCTCTCCTTCTCCCCATCGCGCCACTCAAGCCCCTCTTCCTCTCTAACCCTCTCCAGCGCTCCCTCTCCCAGCAAACTCTCGCCCACTCCGCCTCGGCCGCCGAGGGCGATCCGCTCCCGGAGAGCAGGGTCGAACCGCTTGCTCTTGCGGTTGTCTTTGCGGTTGCTGGAGGCGGGCAGAGGGGACGAGGCCGAGTAGGAGGAGTAGCGGAGGGGTCGGTCGGTCGAGCGGCGGGGAGGGGGTGAGGAAGGCGGGGAGGCCTGCGAGGCGGCGGAGGAGGGGCGGAGGGCTCTGAGCTCCGACTGAACCGTTTCCCACCACTCCACCAGCGTTTTGCGACCCTCTCCGTCCGTCCCGCTCGCGCTAGCCCGTCGCAGAGCAGCGCTCACCTCCTCCTCTCCGTCCTCGTCCTCGCCCTTAGCGAATCGTTCGAGAATTTCCAATAGCTGCTCAGTCTCCGGCGAGCGAAGATGTACGGCAACAGAGACGTCGGAGAGGGATGCTGAGAGGGTGTTGAGAGCCGAAGGAGGGAGGGAGGAGAGGCGTCGGAGGAGGGCGAGGAGGAAAGGAGGGATCAGGAGCGGGTGTGGTGGTGGTGATGCGGGAGCTGATCTGTAAGAGACGAAGGGAAGGTGAATCTCGGTTCTGTAAGCTGCGAGGAGCGCACATCGAACGTACCTTCTCCTCCTCGTCCGCCGCCGAGTAGCCACTCCCTCACCGCGCTCGCCCTCTTCATCTTCTCCTCCTCGTCTCCCACCTCCAACGTCCCCGCTACAATCAATCCCTTCATGACCTCTCCTCTCCAACCCCCCTCCTCCCACATCGCTCTCGCGAAATTCCTCCTCACTTCGGAGGGAGTAGAGGGAGCGGTGAAGCGGTCGATCGACGAGGTAATGATGAGGGGTACCACGCTCGACGGAGAGGAGGAAGTGTCGGAGCAGGCGGCAATAGTGGAACAAAGTCTCGTCGCCCAGGCGGTGCCCAGTCGGCGTCGGCGAGGGCGGAGGCTCGAAGAGAAGGTGAAGGAGGTGATCCTGTTGCTTTCGGTGTTGGTGAGAGGTGAGACGGGGGAGCGAAGAGGATGTGGAGGTGGTCGAGGTGGCGAGAAGTGAGGTGCTGTTGGAGGTGAGGGAGCGGAGAGAGTTAAGGAGGCGGGTGATGTGGACTTCTACGAGCGAGTTGTCGACTCGGAGAAGTAGTAGGATGGTCTATTATGCGGGCGAGGAGGAGAGTCAGGTTTCACGCTCTTCGGACGCCTCGGCTCGACGAAGAGCTCGGCGAAAGAAGACGAGCTCACCTCTTTCCTAACGCCCCCGTCCCGATTCTCCACACCGCCGAGCACATTCCTCCACGTCGATGCTCCCCAAACTGTCGCCGTTCTCCTTCGAAGTCCACAGCGCAGGATCGACGGCTCGGAGACCTTTTAGACCGAGGAGGAAACGGTTTGGCGAGTGAGGGTGTCGAAGGTGGTGTGTGAAGGAGGTGAGGAGGGGAGAGATGGTGGTGGGGAGAGGAGAGATGAGGGGAAGAGTGAGAAGGAGAAGGGCTGTGACGAAAGGAAAGGGTCAGCGAATAACTTCGGCGCCGATGCGAAAGGGCGGTGAAGACTCACCTCCTTCTCCCGATTCCGCCTTCTGCATCAAATCCGTCTTCTCAACCCGCTCGCCGACCGCTGCAACGACTTTCTTGATCGTCGACTTGGAGGGTTCACGAGGGATCCGAGAAGGGGACGAGGGAGTTGAGCTTCTCCTGCACGGTTTCTGAGATCACACACCAAGTCAGCATATCGTTCTCCTTGGCTTCCTTCGTCTCCTCAGAGCGAAAAGGAGGGAGAGCGAACCAACTCACCCATTCTCAGCGCTCTCCCTACTGCT